>KB700071.1:0-27126 GCA_000349165.1 Anopheles christyi | reverse complement strand
AGGGAGGGAGGTTAAGGATAGCGATAGTTCATGATGCTTTTGGGTCGTTTTTATTTATTTGCTTTTCGAGCGGTTCTAAACGCTCTCTTACATACAATTGGACAATGTTAGAGAGTGAGGATCGTTTATGTGTTTTCGTAGCTGAAACTGTATTTGTAAGGTCGTTTTGGGAAAAGGTAATGGAAGGCATTGCCTGTTGGTAAGAAGAGGCAAACATCTACCAGTCATTGCCTAGCACAGTACGATAGTTGTGAAAGGCCGTTAAACTTTCCGAGTGATGTTAGTTTGCAGCCGTGATGATGGCTAACGATGCGAATTGCCAATTGAAGTGGATATGAATGGCAGTTTTGTAACGATGTAGTCGCTCGCAATGGAATATGGTTTCTATGGGAGGAGTATGATCTTTTCTTTTTTTTATGGTGTGGGGAAGTATTGAATGCCAAATGGTCAGTATGCTGCTTACTTTTATGTTTTATGCTCAATTTTTGGGTACAACATTCAGATAAAGTTCTTTAAATGAAAAAAAAAAAAGGAAATGATAAGAGGCGGAGTCAATTTACCAAATAATATTAAATCGTTACTAAAATGCTCATTGGGTCGTCGTTTTATATTTTACAGTATTTATCTAGTCTGAAATAGGCCCTTATTATTTAACAAAAACAAAAATTGTGATGTATTTTTAAAAGCTTGAGGTGATCCGACCGCGGAGTTATGCTTTTTAATTTAAAAAATTTAAGAACGTCTTAGGTTTACCTTCGTTTTGAAATTTCAGTAACACATTCTGTTCCAGCAAAGCAACGATCTTGAGCATTTCCAATATAAAATCTTGTCTGCAAATATAAAATGTGATCTGAATTATTTATTTCTCGTTTATCGCTGCAAACTGAAAGGGCAGCTTGGTTGCATCTTCGCCGAATTTACCGTCACTCATACGGTTCGGGATGAAGACGCACGTTTTCTAATAACCATCCATTCTGCAGGGCATGCATTTGTAGAGGAAAGGATAAAACACCAATATACAGAAAAGTGTAAGTAAGGCTCCAACCAGCATGGTTATTGCAAAATGCCTTTGTCATTTGCTTCCCTCACTGTACGATGCGTCTCGCAATATAATCATCTTTGACTGCGTGCTTGCACATACTTCGTTCTTTTTTATGATGATTCCACCATCACTCACTTATATAGCTCCTCAGACTCACAGCCCATGAATGGTTGCGGTTTTTGTGTTCGGTTCCGTTTTCTGTCCGGCCGGACCGGAAGTGGGCAATGACTGCATCTAACGGTTAGCTAACGAGCAGAGGTATGATGAGCACGATGGTTATGATGACGATGAAGAACGAACGATACAATGAGCCCCCCTTGGCAAAGGCTATTTGACGCGACAGTGCACATTATTGTGGAAAAGAATATGCTTTGGCCGCTTGGTTCAGGTCCTCAGATCCTTGAATTTTGATAACGAGCCAACCTTGAAAGAAGTACTAAGAGAAGCAAAAAAGCGAAAGAATTTTATCGATTTCTGCGGTCAATGAGAGAGTTTGATGACCAAGTGGAAAGGCCAAGAAATTTAGAAACGAGAAGAGTGTCATTTTCTGTCGGAGCATCGGAAGAAAATAGTTCAACTTTTGAAGAGGGTTTTCCCCGTAGCCACTAATCCTCGGTATTTGAAATTCAGGAAATTTATTACATTCATCAACGCACACACACTCACGTACCTGCCGGGAGGGCATGAGATGCCCAAAAGGCCCCCATTCCCGGAGCCATTTACACGTGAGCAGGCATGGGACGTCGTTTCACGAAGAAGTCGGAGCATATGCGCATCAAGAAGCTGAGATACCTGGGACTTTGTGGTTTGTGGGCGCTTGTATACGCATCAGGTTTTGCCTGTGGCCGACTTCGTACCGAGATGCAAAGAGCTGCGCTATTCGTATGATAATTTTGAAGGAAGGGGCTTTATCGAAATTTACGACATGGATGAACATCCAGGGATGCTGGGATTTTGTAGCTGCGGAAGGAAGAGGAATGCACAATATTCGAGGCTTGATTTTGGGGCTTCTCCGGTCAAGTACACGTCCTTTCGTAGAAGTGAACCGAACGTATGGAGCCAACATCGTTGAAATGAATTTCTTCCTCCATTGCAGAGTGTCGTCGGCGTATTCTCCCGTCGTTTGGCGAGATAAAAGTGAACGAACCCATGGGAAGCATAAATCATAAGTTCGGAGGGCTCGGTTCGCAAACGGTTGTCCCTTTTTAATCAGCGTCCTTCAGAAGTTTCAGAATTCAAAGGACATTATCCGCTGGACGATGACAAAAAGCGTTGCGTCTCGTCAGCATTGGCAGGAGCATCCGTTCTGCAAGACGTTGTGCCGTGGCACAATTAGTTCACTTCACATCAGCCGGTTTTCCGTTACACGGTCGTTTAACTTTGGATAATTTAGCTCCGGTTGATGACTGTTGCTTGTTGATCGACGGATGGTGTGATGGACACAAGAGTGGAGAACGGGAATGTTGCAAGTGAATTCTTCTAGCTGAACGGCCAGAGAGAATGAGCTGCGTTCGTAGCGCTCTTCATTTCTTTGTCCACCCTGTTCCGAAAGCGTATGGCGTAAAGTTTATTCCGGGCAACTAATAGTGGCTCATTTTTCTTGCTTGCCGGGCTTGCATACTGGTTGGCCGTTGAAGCGTTCTTGGGCAGCACATTTCTTCCCACCATGTTTCAAGGGCTAAAGGCAAACTAGTGTCGAGTGCACAATTTTCCACCGTGCCGGTTCAGGTTATTCATGATTTCCGAGATGCTACGGGTGGAAGTTTCGAAGGTTGTAATTTTACTTTGTTTCATTTATCATCTTTTAAGCAGCGTTCACTGTGCGTTGAAAATATCGTCTCGTATCGTTGTGTTTGCCTTCATTTTTCATGTTGCGTATTTTAGTTGCGTTGGTTTTTTTCGGCGGGTGAAACTTTTGAAATAATAGCTCTTACGCGAGTGTGTGGCACCATTCTCGCTGTGTGGAATTAAAGTGGTACTTAATTTAATAGAAAACTGCTACAAAACTATGTTAGGTATCTTAAGAAATTAAATGCTTTTCAAATGTCAAGAAAAATTATTGGCCAGAATCTTTGTAAAGTGCTGCAGGTTGTGTGCTGCATCCGGCAAATCTAATTTTGAATGCGCAACTGCTTTATGCTGAATACATGCATCCTAATGAGTCACAGCTTAGCGCAATAATGGCTCGGCATGGGCACGTCCAAATCACTGCAGTGTAATTACGTGACTGGTGCTCACACACACACACTCTCTCTCTCTGCCAAGCTGGTTGTGTTTTATTACCGGGATAAAAAAGTTGTTGCCCATTCTGTTGCCTTTCCGGGCCTTGTTATTTTTTTAATTTTGTCTACCATTTCTGTTATGTTGTGATTCAAATAGACAAAAAGGTATATTTGTACATCGTTACACGTTGGCTCTTTCCTAGAGCCATGAAACAGATTTAGAATATTAAATAATTTAGATGATAATCGTTTTGAATTTTATGAAAGTCAAATACGGATAACATTTTTGAAGACGTTGAGGCTATGAACTCTTTAAAAACAATTTTCCAAATGTGTTGTAATTTTTTGTTGCCTCCCTGAAAACTTAAAAACGCCTCAAGTTATGCATTCTTGTTCAATTTAATTTTTTTTTCGTGTCTTCAATTAAGTATTCGAATAAAATGAGTTACCAGAATTAAATATACATTAACGTTAGTAAACAAACAGTCCACAAATTGAACACATCCGTAAATTGGATGTTTTCATGTGCACAACATACAAATGACTGAACAAAAAGCTGAAACATATATCTTCCGATACATCTCTTGAAAAACGAGATACCTCTGCTAATGTATGGCTTTTTTCATCTTGTGATCCACAATTCTACAACCGACCTTGTTCAGCGTACAGCAACAGGAAGTGTCGCCGAGGCTAATGGAATCGCATCTTAATTTGCAAGCCATATCAATAATGTACTCTAATAAATGTAAATTATAGCCACTGTGTGTATCTCTTTTTTTCATTCTTCTCTCTGCCAGGGTCTTTCACTTCTGTTGGCGGGTGAAAAGTTCGCTCACTGTTAGAAAACCCACGGCCATGGTATGAAAAAGTCAACGACAGTGAACCTCGTGTGCCTCGTTTCGCCGCTTTGCCGAGCGCGCCAGTTTTATAGTGTGGTGTCACCAGTCATCGTGAAGATGATAGCGAAGATAATTTATTTGGAGTGGCACACACTTACCCACAGCTACACAACCACAAACAACAGGTCAAAGTGGGGTAGCGTAGTACGAAACGGAACGCTTTCGGGAGCTTATGGTTTCTGAGTTGTGCTAAAATCGAGTCACAGTCGTCAACGGCAACAACAGCAGTAGCGGCGGACAATATCATAACATCATCAACGTCGTCGCCCCGGTATCGTTGCTTTCGTGGCGCGATACTGTCAATGGTCGTTGCCATTGTCATCGGACCTGTCGTGGCCTCGTTGGTAAAACATGTTGGCATGTTTATGCTCGTGCAATTATTCTTCCACCTCGAGATATCATACAGAGAACACCGGGAAGTGGGCGTGAACGGGATGGTTGTTTGAGATTTACTCGACCTCGAACCACGGCTGAAGCGACCACGGCGGTACCTAGACTCACATAGGGGAAGGAGAATCGTTTGCAGGAACAATAATGACAGTAATGATAGATAAAATATGCATAGGATTAAGCAATAATCCCTGAAAATAGAAAATAACCGACAGCTTGGAGTCGGGAGCTGTATGGGAAGCGTTTTACTAGAGGAAGGTCGTATGGAGCATATCTTCATTACGCCTTCTTCCGCCCGTGGGTCCGGGTTGATCGTAAGTCAGGAGCAGCTGACGGTTTGTCGTGAAAAGTGAAGCTGTATGTGTGCACTACCGACACTGCACGACGATACGCTAAGCAAATGTTTGCGGTGGTGTACATGCACGAAGAGAAAGGAATGAAATGCAAATGCGTCCGCTTTCACCGTACCCCAGTCTAACCCGTTTGCCTTTCATTTTCTATTCTCCATGCTGGCCGGGATGGCAAACCACAGTGAGAAAAAGGAGGATGGAAGCTTGTTATCAAGAAACTCACGGCCGCTGTGGCTCTATTGGCCCTTGTCGACCAGACACTCGGAGCACACTCACATCGACATATGGGAGGAAATTCCCAAGCGCGGTAGAACATAGCACGGCGTAGACACGGGTGGCTAGAGCGGTGGTTGAAGCGTCGTTGGGTGGAATCAGCGCCCAAAGGTGAAGTGTTCTCGCATTAAGGTATTTATAACTAATTTAAATATCGAATGTCAGTGCCTTTCTCAACCCATGCACGCAGGATGCACACACACACAAACGCACACACACACATTCTCATCGATCGAAGGAAGAATACACTCGAGAGCTTCCCTTTCTCGCTGACGGAAGCGAAGTTTGCGAATGGTGGGAAACCACCAGCACCAGAAGAGGAAACAAATAAAGCAGACAAAGCGAACCTCAAACACAAATCCCTTATCAATTATTGTTATGGTTTCTGTTTGCATATGTAATTAGGCTCGTTACGAGCTAGTGCCAGGTGCCCATATGTGCTTGTGTAGTGTATGGAAAGGGCAGAACGAGGTAGGTAGATGGTTAACTTCAAGGTACGAGGTTGGTACTGAGCGGCAATAGCAAAGCAAAGAGCAATGGCAAGAAAGCTCGTTTAGAGTTGTTGGAAAGGATTTCCGTTTTTCCTCGTACAGGGAAAAATCTTGAATTGGACCACCGGGACTAGGGCTCTTGATTGTGCGTGTAATGGAGTTAATTAGACCGGTTGTTTGTTTGTTTGTGCGGTTTGTACGGTCGTGTCAAGATTTATTGGATTTGTTTACCAGCCGCGTTCCATGATTGATTAGCATTGGGTTGCTTTAAAGCATATAGTTCTAGTTGCTGGAGGGCGAGATCCAACCTTCTACTCAAACCCCGGAAGAAGAAATACACAGTCGGTCAGGATTTTAATTCATCAAGCATGGAGAACCCTTCTTACGATATGGGAGTAATCATTAACGTTTTATGAGCGTAATTCAAGCGCTTCGTTTACACTCCATCACATACTACATCGTACTATTCTGATGGGCCATCAACGACGGAACGGGATATTGAAATGGAACGTAAAGTAAATCCCGTGCCGATCTCATCAAATCTAACGAATCCCAAACTTGTTTAATCAGCTCCATTTCCTCACCAAAAAAACTAAACAAAGCTGGTGACGGGCGGTCAGGAAACATTCCGGGGGTCATAAAATGCTGACCAGTTTGCCCTCCAGCGAAGAAGGTGGATGGAGGGCAAAAACATTCCCCTTTTGCTATCTTTCGTTTGCGTTACCGTTACATGTTGCCGTTGAACTGTAAAAGTAATTTGTAAACGAGACTCATCTAAGTCCGGTGAATTGTATGCGTGTGCGGGTCGCATCAGCAGTAGCATATAACGACGATGATGGTAGGGCACGGATTTTGCTTCATGCTCCATTAAGCGGAAGCTCCTTGAACCCGTGCCGGACCATATAAACCATATAAAATAGAGGGTGGTGGTGGTGATGCACAGATAAACAAAACTTCCTTAATCTACAAAATGGACCAACACCGTTAAAACCTACTCGCTGATTTCGATTTGCGAGAGGTCATCAACGTTCAACCGCACTTGTGGAGTGGCGTAGATCCGGAACGAAGTGAACTCGTAGTAAAAGGAAAAAAAAGAAACCCCATCTGAAATCTCTACACTCAAACTAACCCTCGATATGCTACGGTTAAGGGTTGTTCAGTAATGGGACTGTCCCAATGTTAGAACTTTTGTGCCTTCATCGTGGTCGTAGATTATTGAAATTTTATTCACTCTCTCGCATTCGGGATCAATGGGCACGTCGAGCTGGGTGGCTGAAGTAGGTCATAAATCGTACAGTACAGAATGGGCAACGACTATACTCCCCTTTCCCCCTCCGCTCTGCAACATTAATGGCTGTCATTATGAGCAATTTCAGATAGCATGCAACAAGGAGCTAATGGTATGATTGGGCTTTTGCAACCTCTGGTGAAGATATATGCCGTGTGTAGAGACATTCCGGGATTTGTTAGCAGAATCAAACGTTGTTGTTGACTGTAGTTTCGTTTGTTATCGGTTAGTCAAAGGCTAGGTAATGAGTATGTTTACCGGTCTCGTGGATTAAATCGGGTGTTTTCGTATGAGCGAGCCAAAAAAAAAAAAAAAGGAAAAAAAAGGTGGGTTCAGTTGTACGCGATGGTTGTGAAGTGCAAGTTGTTCACCGTTGTATTTGAGGCACTTGATGCACAATGGTCGCGTGAGGAAATGGAATGATGTCCGGTGTTATTAGTTTCCAGCACTAGAAGTTGTCGAAATGAGTTTGTAGAATTGCTGCTTTTCCTCGGATTTTGATTGTGAAGGGCAAGAAATGGTAGAATAATATTCTCAGTACTTAAAGCTAAATAGATTTTCTGGATAGGAAGTATTGGCTGTGCTTAGTTTTTTTTGCGGTTAGGAAGCATAATTGTAGCTTGTAATATAGTAGAAAGTTTTTTTTTTAAATAATGCAAAATTGTTGATACATTATGAAAATGAACAATTGCACATCCTGTACACCTCTACATCCAGCCCTGAAGTATTATTTTCGAACTAGTTCATCCACGAGAGCAATGAACTTCTCCGTTCATTTTCCCCACTGTTCATTCGACACTTTCCGAATGAATCTTTTAAACGCTAACATCTGATCTGAATGGTTCTCTCGCAAACCCTTGGACACTTTTAGCTCTTTTGGAGAGTTTGCGCCGTCATTGGGAGAGAATTCATTCAACTTTCAGGCGGTCATAATTCGGTCACAGTACTGTATAGTCATAATGGGCAAATTGCGCCAGGATTGTTGCAGGATATGAGAGTAGCGTGTACTTGACTGCTGTAAACAAAAGCAACGAGTTTCAACAGGCAGGCAGGAACGGCATTCGGAAAAGGGTCGATAAATGTGGCGTAAAGAGAAGGGAAGCGAAGGTTGGCTACCATTGTCCTTGCATCAGGAACGGTAGGACATATGTAGGTTTTGCAGAGTCCTGATTGCCATTCGAACAAATAGTCGGGTAGACATATCATAAGTTATTGTTATTTGAAAGAAACATTTCATTTTGTGTAACAATATTTCCCGCAAAGAGATGAAACCGAAAATGAACAACAACAAAAGGAATCCGCCAAAGAAATACAAGCTACTAGGCGCCTCCATCGCGAAATTTGTTTTCTTGTGCAGGAGGCATTAATACGGTACTTTAATTTTTATTAAAGATACGATTTTTTGTTCTTTATCCTTACATTTTATATTTATTGTATCAAACGGATTCTCTTGTTCTTAAAATCCATACCGCATTTGTTTGAAAAATAGTTTCATCCAGCTACTTTACGTTCTTCTTTCCTACGAAACCTTCCCAATTAAACGCATGTACAATACCACGGCTCGAGTACTGGTGTGGTTCAGCATCCATACTCGTTTCGTTCGATTTAACATTCGGTTGCATTGCTTTCGCTCAATATAAATGCAAATGAGCCTCTCGCTTTCAATTGGAAGAGTTTGGAGCATGGAACCATTCCCGAGCGGTTACGGCTGAGTCGTGTGAACTTTTGCGATCATGATGATGACGCTGATGATGATGGTGATGGTAATGCTAGTGGTGGTCGAGGATCTGCGTTCGGTTCTTGGTACGCCGAGAGGCCGTGGGATGATGGGTACGCCATGTGGTACATCGAGAAATTCCACACTCTTCAGCCGTTACAGCGTTGTTCGTTATCTGGAAATTCGGGAACTTGGAAAACCATTCTGTAACTTCCGGCAACTTCTACGAACTACCTTCACCATTGCCCCGCTATCCCCGATAATATCTCCGTATGCCGCGGAAGCACCGAATGGATCAACGGATCACCGATGGGTTCAGATTTTGCTAATGAATTTTAAAATCTTTCTCTCGTGCCGTCCTATTTCCTTTCCAGCTCTTTCTCCGTTGCCCACATAGATTGGAATATTTCTAGTGCGTTCAAGAAAACCCTACAGATATGGTTACGAAAGTGTGCTGCTGAATGGCGGAAGTTTAGCTAGGTTTCTTTCCAGGGTACACCAATACGCCTTTCCACTTTCCGCTACCATAGACGCAAGTGGCACGATGCGAGGCGTTGAAAGAATCGTTTGCGATGTGGAATCTATTAATAATTAAATGCTCCGGAAGAAACTTTTTCCAGAGGCACGGGTATGATAGGGGATTGCGGGTAATGTCTCGGAGGTGCAGCATGACGCGCAACACGGTGCCCGACTGGAAGGTGAGTGTACGAGAGTTGTTTTTTCCTTTCATTTTTCGAATTTTGTGACTATCGTCTGCTATCGATGCATATCGACACTCGAAAGGGATCTGATGCTAGCGATGTCGGGGTTAGGAGAATGATAGAGAGAAGGAATAATCGAGGCCAAAGTTGATCTTTGGTGTTGCTGCGGTGCTGCAGGGGAAGAATATTAACTTTCGACTGTTAGTGCGAGATTTCCTAGCACATACATGTGGTCTTGATCGGTAGAGAAAGTTTGATTTTTCAGTAACAGACTACGACATAGGAAACGAGGAGTGGGTAACGAAATGGTTAATACGATGGTTTGCATGCATAATGTGTATGTTGTACGAGTTTAGAGTCTTATTTAAGGTTGAAAAATAATCATGATTCATAACCGCTCCGATTATCTATAGATAGCTTGCTAGAGAGTTAATCAGAATATCGAATAAAGGGTTAGAAAATGGTTACAGGTAGTGCTTTTTGAGATCCATTTTTTTATCGATCAGCAGCAGCAGTTTTTTGCTACTATATAAATTATGATTCTTTACAAATCAGGTTTGCATTCTATGACAGCAACCGTTGTATCCTTTGCCGGATGTTTATTTACAATTTTCATTAAGCACTTACAAAACAGTGAGCGTGATTTATCGTATGGTAACGTCATACCGTACCATACGATAAATTCATTAGGGGAAGAATTCTGAGCACTGGACGTACTATAGGGATCAACAATTGAGTAGATTACACGGACATAATTGCTGTTCAATCGAACATCTAGCTTGAAAAATGTAATCAGAACGGTATGACACATACACACGAACACACATCAACTTCTGCACAGTCTCGGTTGTGTCTCAATGTGTCCTTGTTGCCAGCTGTCCACAACCGGTCTGTAGATTGCTCTCGGGCTGATGGAAGTGGGAATAGCCGCAAGAAGTGAAGTGAGGTAGTTTGGCAAGAATGATTCCGTTACGCAATCATCGCTCTGGACGAACTGGACGGTAAAGGACCTTAAAGTGGGTCGCCAGTATGGTGCGGCTGTAGTACGGGTGGTGGTCCCCGACACAAAGGGGTTATGAAAGTGAATAAAGATCATATTTATATGCTGAAACTGTTGCTACAAATCATCTCGCTTCTTGCAGAACGGAATGA
The DNA here is from genome assembly GCA_000349165.1 of Anopheles christyi. Taxonomy (NCBI): domain Eukaryota; kingdom Metazoa; phylum Arthropoda; class Insecta; order Diptera; family Culicidae; genus Anopheles; species Anopheles christyi. The sequence continues at coordinate 16,601 of KB700071.1, read as the reverse complement.
AAGCGCGGGGAGAGTGATACAACTGGTTTGATAAAGGGCACGACATGGCCAGACAGAGAAGGCGAGACCAGATCGGGCGTATTGGGGAAAACCGGGGGTGATGTCGTCTACTAGAAAACGGAGTTTTCGAGTTGTACACATACACACACACACATCGAGCACACATACAGTGATTGAGCACACGGATGCAGGACCAGTAGAAGAAAAGTTCCCCTGCTGGATATGTTACATTGAAAGCAAAATCGGCGTTGGTGGTGTCAGCTCCATCCCACCCAAAGCAGGACACCCCATGACTGCTGCACCATAAATGTTGACGATGATGTGCTGCTGGTACTTCTCCTGCCACCGGTGCCACCGGTGCTGGCAGTAAAGATGATTGTTGAAGCGGTAGGAGTATGGGCACGGATAAGGCACGGTGTAAAAGATTGAACGAGTTCAAAACGTTCGTACCGCATGCAAGCTCCTGGCCAAGGCTTTAGCGCAAACCCGGTGCCGAGTAAAGCTGGCTACATATTTCTCCATTATGTGCCAAAGTTTGTGCTGAAATTTGTGCTGCAGCAAATTTGAACCGCAAACTACAGCTCCTGAGACTGGTTTCCTTCCTGTCGTCGTGGGTTTGGCTGGGTCTGCAAATCGGTGACCAAAAGTTGGACGAGATGCCATTTATTGATACACACTTATCTTCTTCCGTGTGTGGCGTGGCTGTTTGTAGTGATGGGGTCGTCTGGTGAATCGTGGATGGTGAAATAATATCCAATACGCTGTCGGTTGTGAACTCTAATCCCAACACCTGCCGATGACCGGCAGTACGGGATAGCAGGTGTGGCTCGTACATCAACCAAACGGGCATTAAACGATTATGGAACGGTAAACGAACGAAGCTGGTCTGTGTCCTGTGCTGTAGCGAAAATATCGTATAGATAAAGCGTTTATGAGTAGTGGCATAGTATATTTATATATTTGTGCTTGCTGGGATGTTTTGTACAAGTGGTTAAGCGGTGCCCTTGACACAGATGATGAAAGTTGTGTGATGAAACAATGAGAAATCGAAGATATCGAAGATCACAGAAGACATAGGAAAGAGGTTAAATTCACAAAAGTATTATACATGCACCTCTACACGTAAACAATAAAGATAAAACAGATATGACCCACGAAAGTGGGATGTTTCGCTTTCGAAAACAAACAAATAGGGTGGTTATGTTTTAGCTTTGCATACATGGAACATAATTGGTGTTTGTTTGATACTGACGACAATTTACGTGCGTTTTTCAGAAACTACACTGGTACAGCATAGCCACAAAAAAACAACAAAACGTTACCTAATAATGATAACATATTTAACATTACTTTTGATTGATGTATAATGTTAACTCAGTTGATCATGTGGATGATACAATGAAAAGGATGTAAAGGTTCGTTGAATGCTTTAGAACATGTAAACCCTTTCAGTTTCTGATAAGTTTGAAAACGTGTGTCAGTGTTTCATGGTTTAATTATTAACTTGCAATGAGAAAAGAGCAGCGGAAAAGGTGGTGCTGACTTTTCTGCGAAATAAAACACGCTCAGTTACACCATATTTTACAAAGCTAAAATTTGCTGTTTTGAAGCATGTAATAGTTCCATCGCAAACAATCGCAGCGGGAGATATTTGTAGAAAATATTGCATTCTGTCCGCGGGGCAATCATATAACGCACATAAAGCAACCCCAGTGTTCTAAAGCAGCCCCAGCAGCCTACATGTAGAAAAGGAGCGCGCCAAATCGCTCTTCCCTGTTTTGTGTGTCCGGGCAAAAGGTGCTCGATCATCATTTTCACAGATGCGCGGTACAAATGATAGTTAATAAACACTCGCTCATTTACCCGCGTAATGCCTATGGTTGTGTTTGTACGAGCGTTAAGGGCTTGTTGGGAGGCAGGGTAGTGCTTTCGTTCAGTGATTTTACATTTAATTAAAATCATCCAGCTGACGGGACTCTCAGGCCTTGTTGGATCAGTGTCGGTCACACTCACATGTGTCAATATTGTGCTACTGTCGGGTGTGTTGGCGGCAGTAGGTGAAGGAGTTGGACATTAATGGTTCCTGTGTATCTGCGACCTGGTTGACCACACTGGGGGTAATGCTTAGACTTCTCTGCCGTACCTGTACTCGCGCTAGCGCTTACACCATCTAGATTAGTTTCATGAGTGTCCGTGCGTGTGAACAAATGGTACTTTTTGCAGATCATTTAGTGCACTGAGGTATATTGCAGTGACTGTTTGCCGAAGGAAAGGTTTGTTGCCGGTGGCCAAATTAATTACCAAACAACTCCATCTCACCTGTCGTTCCCTCAGTGGGACGTCCGTCGCACAGGTATAGCCAGTTCAGTGCCGGTAGTGTGACAGTAATTTATTACAATCACAATTATGTCACGTCACTCTCACGAGGCCGAAGCTCATCGGGCATCATTGGGTGGGCAATTTGCGGTGTCCACCTGCGACTCCTTTTTACAAATACATACACATACGCTGTGTTACATGGTAAACAAGAAAAGCAGGTAAAAAAGCTTTCAGCTGGGGGCTGAACTCAGCAAAAGCGTCATGATCAGCTCGTGCAGAACTAAAAAGGATAATAGACTGTAGAGCCAAATGAACAAGTGGTCCATTACTGGCTTAACGTATAGGAGAAGAGGTAGAGGGACGTTTAGCTGCGCGCGATAAATGCTGAGAAGGAAATTGCAATCGGTAAAACTGCACGCGGGACCAGCTGGCGTATTGTGCTGAGGTAAGCGCAAGGTCTAAATTATAGGACACTCCCCGATGTAACATAATATTTATTTTCCGCCCGTGTTTATTTGCATTTGCAGTTTGCAGCAGTGCCTACATCAAACAACGGTCGTTTCACCACCAAACCAACCAGTGGAACCAGTGGTGCGGCATGGCGAGGAGGGAAAAAATACACCCACCACGAACCATCCGTTGGTTAGGTGGGTTTTGTTTGTAGTAAATTTTTCCTCATTTTCACCCCGGCAATTACCGGTGTGCGCTGGATGCCCGGCGGGTGGATTTGCATTTTGTTTTCAGTGAATTTATTTCTGCTAATGAGTTTTATGCCCAGGCGGTGCAATTTTACCTTTCGTGTCAAACCGGGAGACAATGAGAATTCCATTCTCGGAGCCGGGAGAATCAACCTCAACAACGCATTTGAGCAAATAATTGTGCGCTGTGTTTTTCAATTAATTATTATTATGATATTGCGTTTCAGTGTTGGAACGTAGCTAACAATGGGAAGAAATGATGGTAAATGTTTTGATCACGGTTTGGATAGCAATGGATCATAATTTCGTTATTTCGGATTATCGAGAATGGTTAGGGATATATGGCTCTATGACAGACACTTCATATCTAACATTCAAAATACCGAGCTTTTGACATACAAGCATACCATTAATGATAATGGTACATTCTGTTGGTGATTAATGTAGTTACTTGAGCAATTTGGTTTTATCTTCTTCCTAGAAATGGGTTTTCATAAAAAGGCAAACAAATTATAAACGGAAGCTTAATACGGTACGCAAGGCTTGTAAATTGTATAACTTTAATCGTTTTGTAATACAGAGTGCTTTGTTTGAGCTGTATGTAGTACGCCTGAATGTATGCAATTAAATTTTCTATTTATTACTGACGGTTAAAAATGCCAAAAAATGGTTATCTGATTTACGGTATAACCTAGCTTGTTCATATTAGATAAAATATTTACATTTATTGCAATATCGATAGTTGTCGCAGGTTAGATTACAAACTTAAACCTTATCGATGCACTGACAAAGGATTCCAAAGATTACCTAATAAAGATTAACCGGAATGAACTACTTTAAAGCCATTATCGCAACTCAAATAGCTTAATAAACGAGCACCCATTGTTGAGATCATCCATCTCTAATGTACTGTCAAATTTTCTCACCCCCAACTTTCGCACTAAACCTTGGTCCATCTTCGGTTTGCTCTTTTCTGTTGATTCATTAAAGTTTGTTGCGATAATAATACGACCAAACCAAGGTGTAGGTGTTCACTGGTTTTGTTTGAAAGTTGCACACACTTTCTTCCCGGGTGGTCTTGTTCTGCCCGGTCGGCTACATAATCCTGGCGTTCCGTGAAACGCTTTGCTTACTTCTCGCACCTCAGCAACAGTAAGCCCTCGCAGCGTCGGTTGCTTTTGCCATGACAGCATTATTTTTGGTACAGCAGCCTTACGCTGTGGTTTCTGAAGGTTTGGTGAGGTAATGGTGCTTCAAAGGGTGTAAAAGAGGGCAAAAAATGGGATAAAAACAAAAGAACAGTGTAAGAATGGCGTCGAGTGTAAAACCCTCCGAACTTGCTACAGCTGGTGAAGCTTTGGCTGAAGCTAAAGAGCTCGAGCTTTTATTTATGCTTCTTGGGCACATAAATATAAATAATACAAGCAGTGAGAGTTTTTTTTGCTTCCATCCTCACTTCTCACTACCCTTAGCCAATGGTTGGTGGTTCCGCTTGCCAACCACGCGTTTTGTTTTCGGGTGGAATGCTTCTTATCTCTCTGTTCGTTTCGTCTCTCATAGCTGTATTTTTCCAATGCGGTTACCACGTTGAGTGGTCCGCGGGCCAAGCGGATGGTGTAAGTACGAAGTGACTGTCCCGTTTGCGGTTGGTTGCCTTGGCCATTTACACCGAGAGCCACTTTTCTGGCTACTTTTTCGAACTTTTTTTTCGCGTACCTATTTCATGGCCTTTACATACAGCTGCAAGGCTTCTAGGCAGAACTCACAAACACTAATACTGAAAGTTGTTTTGTTTTTTTGCTTTCGTTTGCAAAGGTGGTGGTCAGCAGAAGGTCATTGCAATGGTGTTATCATTAGTAAGAGTGTGGTGGGTGAAAAACCAGTTAAAAAGGACAACAAGAAGCTGTTCAAGCAAAGCAGTACAAAACTAAACAAACAAAAAATGAGAAAAAACTCAAATAAACACTCTTTTTGATAAAAGCCGAACAGAGAAGAGTAAAGTTTCAACTTAAGAAATGAGGTAAAAAGTTAGTTTCCACCGTTGAACGTTGGTTTTGGTGCCGTTTGCTTTTACCTATACGTTGCCGGTGGGTTGCCTGCTCTTTGCGAGGGGCAATAATTTTGTTTCCCACTTGCTCCATCAAAGTGGCCAATTGTATGCCCAAGCTCTCTCGAAAAGGCGAACCGTTTCCACTCCCTCCGTTAGGTCTCCGTGGGTTGTCCGTGCACGCTCGTTTCTTACGGGTTATTTAATGCGTGAAGTAGTGGAAAAAGGGCATTTCCATCTTTTTGGCGCGCGCTGTGGTGAATAATAGTGACCAAACGATCAGGGGCAGCAAACCATCCAGCATTTTAACGAATTCTGCATGCCACTTTTCACATTAGCCCACCGAAAAGGGGACTCGGTCGTTCAAAACTCACCGCAAACACGAACCACAAACGACTAACGAGTCGAAGGGGCGAGGTAGGGAGCACTACAGTTTGAGTAGCCGAATAGAAGTCGATGGTGGGAGGAATATTTTACTGTTTGAAGTGGTCACTTGACTGTACAAATAAACCCGAGAAAATAGAAACAGCCAAAACCCATGCCCGGGCAGTGAAAGGCGCCCCAGTTTGAGGGAGTGTAAAATTCGTTTACGAGTAAAGAAAACAAAGCAGCTTCCGTGGGTAGAAGGTGAGTAGAGGCGTTAAGCAAAAACTTCACAAAAGGGAAGGTGAAAAAAAAACTGGCTTTTAGAGCGGGAGGTCGCACTGGGTTGTCCAGATGGCTTACAGTTGGGGATCACTCGTTGATAGCTGTATTATCGCTTCCGCACTTCTAGATGGTTCCGGCTACTTGAGGACAACCGGGGTAGAAGCTTTGCAGAAGGACCGGGGCAAATGTTCAAGGACACAAAGGCACATCGTATTGCCTTCATTTTGGCTAATCATTTGAATAACGGTTCAGCTCGGTTGATAGACTTTGGAGAGGAAGGCAGGCGAGGGATTGAAATAAATTGAATACAAATATGGGCGGTTAAGGTGGTATGACTCGAGCATCGAAGAGGTTTTATTTTGTTTTAGCATTTGTTTTATTTTGATTCAGCAATCGGGTGGGCGGAACAGGTTTCCCACTCGTTAAGAGGGATGAAAAGTGTTTGATCAAATATTTATCGAATTGTTTGAAATGGAATGCAGCTGATGCGTGATAGCATTTTAAGGTGCGCAGAGGTGTATTGATGTTTGTTGGCTGGTAAACTGAATAAACATAATTAATAATTAGATGTTGAAAATGACAGAAAGTGTGTTAATTTCAATTTACTGTTCATTATACGGTTTTTTTTTTTACTTTGAGACCGTTCGAAATGTCATAATTGTTGTTTGTTTATAAGTTCACAGAAATCTTTAATGAAACAATTATTTCAATTATTTCGATTGAGTTTTCTTTCCCAAAGTAAACAATTTAACTAGATAACAAGCACAACCAATTTTATCTTAACAGGACCATTTGTTTAACGGATGGCATACTTAAAGACAAACATTACCTTTTCGGTTTTATATTCGCTCTATGAACGCTAGTTAGTTAATATCTTTATTAGCCATTTCCCTGTAAATTAGAAACTGTCCAACTTGGTTCAAAAATCTATTTCAAACTCTACGTTAGAACGATCGCACCCAAATATCTTTGTCGTGCCGAGCACCAATGACAACCGTTTCCAATATGGTCCCTGAGCGAAAGTGTTATGTTATGGCATGATAAAGCGAAGTTATGGACCAATACGCCCGGTGTCGTAAAACATATGACCAGGCTCATAAAGAAGGGGGCTCATCAAAATCGCATCGCTCCCAGGGTTAGAAAAACATGACTCTAATTGAACTTTGCACATTCTTCGATCCGTGCACTCAAACACACAACCTCACGGACATACCCCGGATCAGACCAACTTTCAACGAACTCATCGGCATCGGGTGCTAGTTTTCCCTTTAGTTACCCGCATCTCGGACACTGCATACACCTCGTACCAGTTAGGGGTCGGTAGAAGGTATGTTGGATTGGCACACGGATCAGTGCACCAACCGCACCAACCGCGGTCGAAAGGTGAAAAACTTCTTTAACGTCGTTTACTTTACTGCTCAATGAATATGTCAGCCCATTTTCGAACGAGCCGAGGAGGATCAAGTCGGCGACGCGTTGGCAAAGTTTTAATGAACATTTATCGCTGCGGACAGTCCGATGCGAGTGCTATCGTTGCAGTTTTGGATTGCGTTGAGTATGCGGTGACGATGCAATGCGGTTCACTTTACGGCTGGGTGCGCGATGTGCAGGTTCAAGTGCATCGGGGGTTGTGCAAACTACAGCTGACAGTTACCATTGCCACTACCAATCAACCTTTCGAACCGAATTTCTTGAGGATGCAAAGATAGATTGATGAAAAAAAGATGTACATCTATTGAAGTTTGTATTTCGTCTCTATTTTGGGAGCGGAGGACTTGCGGCACGAACAGGCAGGAGAATGTATCTAAACTGTCAGCGTGTTGGACAGCATGCCGTAACTTTATCCTTTGGGTAATGTGCCACACCGCGACTCCTTCAAGGGTCAGATTCTGGTTGCATTGCAATAACACACTTCAATGGACGGGCGGGGGTGTGGGGGAAGGAAACATCATTACCAAGAGAAGAATAAGTTTTACATCGGTGTCACATGATACAGGTATTTCGTGGTTGTTGTAGTCGTTTTTCCACTCCAGTCTTTTTGTCAATTTGTTCAACCAGAATCCTTCCAGTTGTGGTGAGTCTAGCGTCGGTTGTTTTCTAAGCCATTGCAGTCGAACCACCTCCACTGTGTGTGCAAGCAAACTGTGGCCAGTCCTAGGAGCGGGACACAGAAATAACAAGAAAATCCAGCAAAAGTCCATTTACCTTTTTTACCCGTGGATTACGCTCTCGCACTTTCAATATCCCTTTTTCGCTTTCCCCATTCGCTGTACCTCGTTTTCGTTCACTCCCTGCATTGCGGATAGAAGGTGAATCTTGTCCGAAAAGGCTTGAACGCAAGCCCATTTCGCAGCTCAGTACGGTCAGGACGATATTTCTTTACTCTCATTCCCATTGCACGGTTACAAATGGATGTAAAGGGAATGGTTTTGGAATGTCCCCGATAGATGGGGAGCACGAGAAGGGGAACGTGGGGCGGACAACAAAGCTTTCCACCTCAACTACCGGACCCGTCGACGGAAGGAGCCACAGCAATCTGGTTTCATCCGGTGCTGGCACATGCTGGACATGTGCAGTGGAACTTATTTCGAGACGGGTCCTTTCCCTTGCACCTTTTAACTTCACGTCCTGCCGGTAGGGAGTGTCAGCATGCGGGAAAGAAAAAGGGAATCAAAGTAACAGACGTTTGGAGAATACTTCTTGTCCACAATGGAGCTCACGAATGGCAGGATGGGATGGATGTGCAGTAGGGGAACAAATCCGTGATCATAGGGTACGTGTGATTCCTTTGTGCGACGTTATCGACATAATGGAAGCCGGCAGTGCGCTGGTGGCGTAACGGTGGTGACAGGCTCGGTGCGCTACCTGGAGTGAAAAAAGTATAATTACTTTTTGGAGAGTTTTGTTCACGTTGGTTGCTACTGCTACATCTGTTCGGTGATGCATTCGACGGGTGTCTGGTGTTAAAGTTGAGTATCTTCTATCCACCTACGGAGAGCGATGTGAAGCAGCAATGTGAGTCGTGCGGCACAAGCAAGCTTACTTATTAGATAATATTATATTACTAATTCAGACAAGCATGAGCATTGCTTGTAATTCGCATATTATTTTATGGGAGAAAAATATGTTCTTATTGTATCACTTTTCACTCGAGAAACATAACTGTGCTAGCTAAACGTTCCACGCGTCTGGTTGCAGAACCTTTTAATGGCGTATCTTTCGTAATGTGATACTAATCCCCTAGGATCGATCGGTGGTCAGCTCGTCTGTTGTCGGCTACCGTTAGAATGACAGTGACCCTCGCCTGGTTCGAGCCGGACGGCGAGTGTTGCTTTTCAGGCTAGCAGGAATATTGATCCAGACGAGTAACAGTCCAGTACCTACACATCCACACCGTTTCGCAGCACTGGATGGGAGTAAATGGTAAATCTATTCATGGACTTCCATCCTACCAGGGGGTTGGGGGCACTTTGTTTGGTTAGCAATTAAATTAAAGGAATAGCATCTGTTGATTCCAAGCTCAACGTTTGTCGGAATCGTTTGCGTTACCCAGGAAGCAGGAGCATCTTTGCAGGCTTGGTATGGGGTCATATTAATCGGATTTCAATTCCAAAGCTCTGACGTGGGCTTTACCGGATTGTGATTGAACACTAACAAACGGGCGTGAGGTTCGTGGATATGGACATGAGATGAGATTTGTTCACATCTACTTAGGATTGTTGAACAAGCAAGCTGGCAGAATGATGGCAGCGACACGTGTTGTCTTTAATGTCTCGGTAGGAGTAAATTAGTTAACTGAAGGAGAGAAAAAAAGTGACTGGACTCGTAATTGGGCTGGAAAAGAGCACCGCACGTCTAATTGTCAAATTCTAACCAACTGGGGTGTCTGAAGAACGTTTTCAGCTCGCCAATTTTGCACGATTGTGTGTTTTGATTTGCAAGCCAAGTGCGTTGGAAAAGATACATCCCACCGACACCCGGTTAGGGTACACGTCAACCTCATCACCACAAAGGGGAACGACGGGTACATCGAGTAGACAGTTTTCCATTAATCCCATTTCATTATCTTACCATCCCGCTTCTTCGAAGGCGGGTCGGTGAGCTGCTACGATGGAGTAAATGTTTATCCAACGTATGGTGCTCTTGAGGAACCATCACAGAAAGTGTTTCCTTTTGCGTTGAGTTCGCTGGTAAGAGGTTGATAGACTGACAGACAGACTGTCCACACAATGGGGTAGTGTCACTTGAAGGCACATTCCTTGGAATGAGCGTAGAGGAAAGGACAACGTACAGACAAACGTAGAAGAAACATACGTCCTGCTGAAAGGCCATCAAATCCGAGAAGGGACTTTCTTAAAGACGCTCGACTGCTCCATCGACTGTCATGTACTCGCGTGTGCTCTGTTATTATCTTAGGTTAGAAAAGGGATTTCCTTTCTATAATCTTCTCATTAGCTGCGACAATAGAGGAGACAGGGCGGATCGGGTACTGCTGCTCAAATGTGTGTTCCAGAACGTGCTGAGGTGGTGATGCGACGAGGGTTGAAGGAATTTACCCAAATGGGCATCGCCCATTACTATACCGATGGTGTCGTGTTATGCAACATAGCAAAGGATGCTTCGTGGTAGTTCGAAACGGAACCTTTAGTACCTGTCGGACATGTCACAGAGGAGGGGGATTCAATTGGGAAAACATTTCCGCGTGCTTTGACATGAATCGATGGTAGCGATGGTAGCGTTTTGCGTAAGATGACATAACCCGTGGTGTAATTTTATGAAAGCATGAAGGTAATGTGAGGGAATGATTGATTGATTGATGCAGCATGGTGTTGGTTGCATGGTTGATAGGAGTATCTGTCCGTGCGGCAACAGATGACACCGACCTTTTCACGTTGGAAAGGGTCACATACCGCAAATACATCCTCTTATCTCTCGATCGACATTACAAATGTGGTGGTGGTAGGTTAAATGTAATTTATCTGTGTTGAATGATGAGAGTAATCTCGCGCAGTATCCAGAACTGTCAAACACGGGTGGATAGCGTAATAATAAAACAATGTTAGAAAGCAATTAAAGGAAACAAATATATATATATAGAGAGAGAGAGAGAGAGAAAACAAAGAAAGAGATAAAGGGAGGGAGAAACTGGAAGAAAAAAATGAAACAATTTGATTGATCAGCATGCCGAGCGACCTTTTTTGAAATTCAGATACGAAATTGCACAATCCAATGTACATAGCTGAACAGTGTGCGGCAACCTGTAATCATACGCTTCTTCGAGCGCGTGCCTGAGGGTGGTTAAAGTATAAAATGTAAATAAAGCAATTAAACACTTTCCGGCTCCAGAATTCACGTTGCCGTGGGTTCGTCCGGTTTCGAAAGTTCGTTGTTTTGCAACGGGTGAATTTTTTCCTCACTCAGCCTCCCCTTTAGCCTTGCACTCTTTTCGTTGTTCGGTGTGTTAATTTCCGCTCGTTAACATATCCTTGTATGTGGTGCAAACACGAACGGGATAGGGTTTTTTTCTGCAGGGTTGTCCAATCTAGCATATACCACCACGGGTTGCGGTGCTTCAATCGTGACCCATAACCGGCAGGGTGAAATTTAATAGCATACCGCTTTACGGCGCCCCGTCTCGCCAGATTTGAGCTCGTTAGGTGCATTCGGGAGGCGGAAATTGGTTGTGGTTAATTTTAATGACGTACTGAAGGTTACGTTGCCCTTTTTTTCATTGATGAATTTTTATTTTGCATTTCATTGTTGTGTCGAAAGGATGGGGCTGATCATTCATGTCATCCGTGTCGTCCCGTGCCGTTGGTGCTGTCTTCGCAAATCTATAAATTAGTTATTGGATAATTGCAGCTAATTGTGACTGTTGACATAATTAACGGGGGTTGGTTTGCGTGAAGCTGTACGTCAATCTACCGGACGTTAAAGTTGACTGGTTCTTTCCTGTGTTCTCTGCTTGCGCCGCACAAACAGCTGAGTCGATGGGAGACCGGGTGCAGATGAATGCTGAGCACGGGCTTATGAGTTGTTTTCTTAATCGGCTCACCCATAATAGCAGCTAACTGTGCTTGCTTTATAAAGATTTTTTTAAAGACGTTTTTAACAAATCTATAACAATGGTTCTGTTTTCAGGGTGAAAAAAGAGCGTACAAAATAGATATAAATATCCCTTGGTTTTTTTAGCAGTACGTACTTTTTGATGAAATGCAACGATAGACTATCTTTCCGTACCGCAAAACCATGTTGCCGATGGGAAGTTGTTGATGCTATTTCGGAACGTTTTGTACGGTCGTAACGACAACCAGCAAGCCAGTTAGGGCAACTCTCTGTTCCGCGTATGTGTTGATAATGTTAAAATGAGCTCGGGTCTGAGATTCGGCCAATAGAAATGGTAATGCAGGCGCAACACCGTCGACACAATCAACTCGTATCCTTTCTTTCTCTTCGTGTGGAGTTCGCTTTTTGCTTGCCAGCACCACTAGTAGTAGTGCCCGGAAAGTTGGCAATTCTTGGAAGGCTACTGAAAAGTGGAGTTTTTTTCACTTCATGCTCTGCTAGTGTAGCCTGTTGATGTCGCCCACCGACTTCCAGTATTGTCATGGCAACGGGTGGAAAGGCGTTTTCCACCCGTTTCGAAGAAGAAAGGCAAGCCTCAGCAGCTTAATTTATTCAGAGCTGAATGGTTTTATTTGCTACATGTGACTGAATGTTTGTGGCCTCATTTCTATGCTAGTGTGTATGTTATGTTCGTTAAGTTGTGCTAGGTTGTGTTGTTGTTTTTTACATTTTGTTTTTTGTTGTTGTGGGAACAGTTTTTGTTAGATTCAATGTGTATGGAAAAAAGCAAGGAAGAGCGGCTGGACGATACACCCGAGGGGAATGGCAATAACAAAGTTAGAAAGTGAAGCTAACTGAGCGCCGTCATCTCTGATCGTTTGTAGTATCATTTATCTTTGCACCGAGAAAAGGGAGAAAAACGGCAAATGTGGAAGTTAAGAGGGAAAGAATTTCAACTGCTGTCATAAAAGCATCATAAAAGCGTAAAGAAGGAGGTCAGGTTTGGGGAAGACAAAAAAGGCCAGAAAGGAAACGTCTTCGGATGTGCAACAATAACAGCAATCTAAAAAAAAGTCGAAAAAGATATTATTGTACTGTACAGTGATAGATAAAAATTCATAAAGATATTATGTCTTTCTTCTCGTCAGAGATTTTGCGACTAGTTTTGGGACTGGCTACACATACGCATAATGTTGTTTTTATTTCTAAAGTCTCTCTGTTGCAATATAGCTTTGGAAAAAAATCCTCCGACCACCAAATCAACTTCAGAAAACGTCCAATAAAATACAGTGTCACTAAGCCATGTTTTGGGTGGTGTTTCGTTTTTTTCTAGACTGTAGTCTTTTTTCTATTAAAAAAATATGATTAATAATTTATGCCCGTTTTCTGTGGATGAGCATGACATTTGTTTATCTTTATCTAGAATCTCTCTCGTGAGAACTGTTTTGACTTGGCGACCCTCTTAACCATTAAGTTGATCGTGTTCAAGATCGTTCCAAAACGGGTCACATGATCTAGCTGATAGAAAACACAGATAAAAAAAATATGCAAGAGGGACGAGAACTCTTTCATAAATCATTGTTTTGTGAAAATGTCGTAGAGCACGTAAATCATTGAATGAAAATTTCTTCAAAGCTTTAAGCATTCTGTTAGCTACGTGTTCGTGTTTTTAGCAGTTGTTTTGTTGTAAGCACTTCTGTTATGACTTATCTTTCGTATGACAACAAGCCCCGTTGGCGATTGTCACAGTATTGTGCTGTCGGAAATTGAACCGATGGGGTGTATATTTGCCCGTTGTCATGTCATCCTATCGGTGGTTTGATTACATCGTAGCCAAAATATGACGCACCATCATGTGGTGGTGGAACAGGGCAAGGATTACGATAAACCAATCACGGTGCGTTCCGCCTTGATTATCAATGTTGTCTATCGCCCCGACCGGCGTCACCAGTGACCTTGTCATGAGTGACAAATTCAAATCCGCCAAACGGATGCGAGGTTGAAGCCCTCCCCAAAAAAATGGAGGGGTAAAAACACATCGATTACATAACAGCTTCTCCCAAGCTCGGTGTAACGAGCTTCCATTTCGCTTGGATACGGATGCTTTGGATCTGACAATTTTTCCAGTCGCCTTCTGTTCAGCACCCCGGGTGGATGTAATCGTTATCCATCGCTGATAATTCACTTGTCATGGAAGTTAGTTTTATTGCCGTCAAAACGAACGTGAACGGCGTTCCATTAGGGAAATTGTTGTTTGTTTTCGTAGTGCTGGTAAATGATCTGGATAAAGGAAGCTTTTTCGAAAGAAAGTTTTGTTCTGATAGGAAGGTGGGGGGGGGGGGGTGAGAAGGACGGTAGCAGTGGTGAGTCCTGTTTGGTACTTAGGGGGAAAGTTATGTCATGGATACTGCATAACACGGTGCTTTGAATTATAAGCAAAACTTCTAACGCGTGTGTTATGCAAGCGGATTTCTCGGTTCGTTATTAAATGGAAGCAATGTTATTGGTGTGGAATGGAATGCACGAAGAACGGACAGTTGATAGAACCTGTCAAAGATAATATATGAGCAAAAATTAGTCGGCTGGCTTTCACAAGGATTAGACAGATAAGCTTGATAAGGAAGAATGGTGCCAAAATCTGTAGTGTGAAATAAATAGCACTGATTGCCATACTGTGCAGGCGCCACTGATGACAAACAAAGACGAAGGAAAGATGTGTCTGTAACTTTAAAGCGTATAGGAGGGATTTTACAGGACTATAAAACCTAGCAAACAGTTTTTCGTATGGAAGGAAATCGAACTACGTTTTTCCTTGTAAAAATCAGCTAGTATAACACTTTACCACCGGATCTGGTAAAGTCACTACGGAACTAACTTACTTAACTAATGTAAATAATATTTTTACATTTTTAAAGCCACTACGGTACAACAAGATTTATCAAGATGTTGATAAATGAATGCCCTCGAATGAGTACTACTCCGAGAGAGCTGTGCATTTGGCACCGCAACTTGGCTAATGACCACTTGACATGCTCGATCGCAGCCAGCATCGGTGGTGGCACTGGACAAAGAAGGTCAAATTATTCAAACACCGTATATCACTTACAAAAAGTAAATGCCTTTGACAGCTGAGAGCTCCATCACGCCGGCCGGTTGATGGTCAAATCTACTTAGCTCAAATTACTGGGAAGTAAGTGAAGGTAACAGGCAGTCCAAACGAAAACAAAGCAAACAAAAAACTCACCTCACCAGGAACTCGTTCAGTTATCAGCTGCTTTTGCTACCTTGAATACTATGCAAGTAAACGAAACGGATGCAATGGTAGAAACGCGAAAGCCACGAATCATTTCCACGTGGGTGGCCATGGGTAGTAATTTCATTAGCGTACTAAAAGCCAAAAGAAAATAAAAAAAAAGGTCGAAAGCACAAGGTTCTATCGAAAATTGTCCATGTGGCTATGCAGTTGATGTTCCAAATTCCTGTTGACCTCGTGTGGAGGAGTTGCATTTAAAGGGAATGACATCGGCGACAGGCAAAAGGGTAGTGTGAGTGTTTTGTGGGTTGAATCGGGTTTGCATAAGACAGACGAGCGAACTGAAATTACACACCAACCAGGATCCGGATCAGGCAGAGTCAAAAGGAATGGAAGAGGGATAGGGAGAGAGAGAGAGAGAGAGAGAGAAACAAGCATGAGTAAAGAGAGAGTCGCCTGCATTTGCATTCGGATGTAAATGTACCGACAGTGGAATCCAATTTGCATATTTCACCCGCGGGTCGCCTCGTGGTCGGTGTGGGAAATTTGGAATCTTCGGAACTTGGTTCTCTGGTATCGCGAATCGCCCCAGAAACGGTGTAAGGATATACGCGGTAGATCAATGTTTGAACGGCTGTAGCAAACCACCGCGAAGGGACGGGATACAGATTTAGAAGGTAAATCAAGGGTATGCACGATTGGAGCTGAATGGAAAAGAAGAGAGAAACAGAGATCTATTAAAACCACACCGTGCCGCTTCACGTCGCTGCAGGTGGTTTAGAGTTCCATAAACCCATCCTACTTGTGCACGAATGGTTCATCAACCACGTGTTTGCAGTGGGTCTTGCTAGAAAGAATTGTGGAGAAAAAAGCAACCGAATAAACAATTACCTTCAACCATGGGCCACGGTGATTGTTTATCTAGCTGCAATGGCGTAGGTCGGTGGGTGGTGGAGTCAATTGAAAGTAAGAAACAATTGCTGTTGTTTCATTTTCTGCTGCAGTGCCACTTCCTCCCCTTTACATCCATCCTCCGAGTACAGAGCAGAGTGGCAGTCCTGGTAGTGTTGATTTAAGCAATAGTATCGTTTCGTCTTAAGCTGCTGTTGTCTTTGGAAAACAGCCATGTAAGAGATTTCTCGATTTACCTTCAGAGCTCACTGTTGCTGGAGGTGTTTCATGATGCACTTTTTTCCTCCCTTTGCTGTCGTTGAGCGGGACACTTTGCTGGAGATTCCCGGTTTTTATTTACAGTTGTTGCATTGGCCAAACTCCCGACGCCTGACGGGATGGGATTTTCTCCCCCAAACGATTCAGCTTCGTTCATTTACTTTCCATGCTTCTCAACAACCTCCTGGGAAGCATTTCTTGCTTGTCGCTGTAGTATCCCATTGCTTCGTGGGACGCTTTGCCTTTTAGCGGGTAACCACAAGCTGTGTGTATGTTTTTTTCTCATCTTTTCCCTCACACTTCTAGGTTTTGCGGTTGTCCTCACGGACAAGTCGATTGGAATGTATGAAGCTGGCAAAAGTGCATCTTACCACGCAAAATAACATTGAGCAGGTTGAAG
>KB700060.1:0-25722 GCA_000349165.1 Anopheles christyi | reverse complement strand
ATAGTGTTGCCAGCAGCTAGCCAACAGTCAATCATAAGTGTTGCCGAATCTCAAAATGAAACGGATAAATTTATTACCGATTTAAACGAAGAACATGCCAAGCGGATCGATGCTATGAGTATAAGAACCAATCTCGACAATGTGCCAAGGTAATCTTGCGATCGAACAGTCATTTCTCCGTGGTTGTAATCAGTTTAATGTTTTTATATATATATATATATATATCTATGTTCTTTACAGAGTCAAACCGAACATTTGTAGATTTGAACCAACGCCGCCCCAAGGTTTCTGTGTCGATTGCACGAAGCTTTACCAATTCCATACAACACGTGGAGTATCAAATGACACGGCACGATCGAAATTGCCGCGTAATTGTCGTAACTGCCGACTCGCCCAACTGCATAGCACGCCGTCCGGGTTTTGGGATCCCGATTTTCTTCCCACACCAGAGTAGTTCTGTTTCATTGCCATTGAAAAGAGGTGCCATTATGATGCCCTAATGTTTTTGTATTTGTGTGTGTGTGTGTTTGTGCCATCACAATGGAGGTAAGAAAATTACAGTTACACCAGTTAGTAGTTTCTACTTTACCATGAATTGTATATTGTATGAAGCAAGGATATCCCTTTACAATATATGTATGCTTTTTCTCCCATTAAAAAACAAAGGGTTTTAAATCCAAATATTAAATGGATTATTTTTATTATTGCTTCATCCGTTTCATGTTATAATAGATGCTCATTTTCGTGTGCCCTTTATTAAACAGCGATCGTTCTAGTACGTAAGCTCCTAGTGTTGAGTCCGTTCAGTTTACAGGTTTCCTCGCTTTTCTTGTTCCCCCTCGATTGCTTCGAATAACGCCTTAAAATTGCCAGCGCCAAAACCCTGTTGAAACAATGGTTTATCGTTAGTGTAAATTAAGTTGTGGGTAGATTCGTCAACGCTAGAACGAATTACTTACGTTGTGGTTATGTCGTTGAATCACTTCTATGAAAAGTGTTGGGCGATCTTGCATGTTTTTGGAAAAGATCTGCAACAGATAACCGTTTTCATCGTAATCGATCAGAATCTTGAGCTCCTGCAGCACGGCAAGATCTTCCTTGATCTTCACGCTGCTCGACTTGAGACGCTGGCGCAACTGATCGTAGTACGTATCCGGAATGGAAAGAAACTGTTGGCCTCTAGCACGGAGATTGCGAATAGCGCCTATGATGTCGCTGGTATTGAGCGCAATATGCTGCACACCCGCACCACCATAGTATTCGACGTACTCCTCGATTTGCGATTTCTTCTTTCCCTTGGCTGGTTCATTGATGGGCATTTTGACCGTTTCCTCGTAGTTGGTCATCACGATTGAACGTAGAGCTGAATATTCAGTATGGATCTGGCTATCATCCACCGACCAGAATCGGTGGAACATCAGCATCTTCTCGTACCAGGCGGCCACAGACTCCATTTGCAGATCCGGCTGATTTCCCACCACGTGATCGATAAAATTTAAACCGACTGATGGAAGCATACGCAGCAAAACATCGTTGTGTATTGGCGGTTTGAATCCTGGCAAGAATAGGCCACGGTAGCGATGACGCTCGACGAACGTGTGCACCGTATCACCGTACGTTTGCACCGTCGCAAATCGAACCGTTCCATGTTCGTCCGACTCTTCCCAGACGTCGCGCACCAACTTTGCTCCACGTTCCTTGGCTCGGCGCACGATCACGTCAAGATCCTCTACTTCGAAAGCAACATCCTTAACTCCGTCACCGTGTCGTACCAGATGATCTCCGAGGTCACGATGGCCCGGCTCGTAGGCCGACACAAATACGAACACGATCCGATTCTGGCGGACGGCATGCTTCACGAGCTGTCTGCTGCCCGTTTCCAAGCCCTGATACGCGTAGTCCTCGAATCCGAAACGCGTTGTGTAGTAGCTCGCCGCCTGTTTGGCGTTACCGACGTAGAATGTAATGTGATCGAAAGAAAGAAACTTTCCACCATCCGGTTTTGGGCCTTTATCGGTGTATGTGGTCTAAAAGGGATGGCACGTAGAAGGCATAGCAGATGGATGTAGATCAGAACTGTTTCGATGATATGTACACTGCAGTCCTCAACTACAACATAGCACTCACCATAGTATGGTTTCAAAATTTAAAAAAATACACAAAGATTCTTTTATAAAATTACAAAGCACTAGTCACTTTATTTACGTTACTAACACACGTATTAAACTATTCCACGTCAAATAATGGATCCTAACAGGGATCGTCGAAGATGCTGTTGAAAGCACTCTTAAAGAAAAACTGATTCCATTCCACCCACGGTGTGAATCTTTTATAGCTTCAGTCCGTGCTGGGACGCAAAACAGGTCGCCGGTTAGAAGTATTATTTTTATTTTCAAATCTCATTCCGCTATCGATCTTTGGTGTCCCCATCGTGCATTGAGACAAGTTTTAAGATCCTGTTTTTCAAAGGAACGACTCTGCTGTTCCTAAGTCTACCGAATGTTGCTGGCACTGTTGATGCTGTTGACTGTTGATAGGGACAGTGGAATGAATTAAAAACAAAACAAGAAAAAACGTACCATGTGACGTCGCGGTGATAATATTCCAAACCAGTTTCTAATGGTATGCCGATACCACATGAAACTTAGCTTGGAAGAGTAGAACTTTCTCGTTTCCATCCTTCTAATACTTTCCCTAGCGACATTCGGATGTCGTTGGAGGATCGCGTTGTCAACGAAGATCACTTTATTGGATGGTTAGAAACAGTGATCGTATACAAGAATTACCCTCCTCTACACGTGGACTGGAAATGGTCTCACTATGATTCAGTATTTTGAATATTTAATGAGTGTTGGCAATGAAATGCCACTCGAATGGCTTGTGCGAAGTTGTTAGGGAGGCGCCTTGCACTACAGGTGGTTTCCTCGAGTCATGCCGATCGTACAATCTACGTAGTAATCGGTGGACGAGCCCCCAGAACATGTTTGTTTTCTATATCTAAGCAATAGTTGTGATGCTGACGTCATCATTTTAGAACCACAAGCAGGAATTTGAATTTGTTTACGGTTTGGATGTTTGATGTTGTTGTTTACTATCGTAATGCACAGCGTTTATTGCAATAATTGCTTGTTTGACCATCTTATTGTTCTTTAAATAAAAAATACATTTCTATGGTTGATGGAAAATAAGAGTTTCACAATAAATGGTACAAATAACTATGTACACATATTTGTTAATTAAACTTTTACTATAATTATAGCCTACTATGGTCTTATACTACCGATCAGGCAATGTTAATTTTAAATGTTGTGATCGGATGTTCTCAAACGATTAGAAATGCAGTTGGCTGTCTTAAGCAGTACCCAAAAACATCAACATCCACGGAACCGGCTTGTTTTGGACCGGTTTTTGTAATATATGTCTTAGATATCGCGCTTTGCGTTCGTGGGGCTATTAAGAATGTATCCATACATTTAAAACAAAGTATAACGACGATGGTTTAATTTCATTTGATCCATGTTTATTGTTAGCATTTTTTAAATCAATATCGTTGTAAGAAATACTAGATCAGTATAACAGAGCTGTAGTATTCGTTACTGGTTTTATGTTACGCGTTTTGGGTGTCTAACAAAATTAAATATGCTATAATATATTCAATATTCTATCATAACGGTTGATAAAGCGACGAAACTCTCTTAACGTAATGTCGATGTGTTGACTGATGATGCTCATCTTTGCCTAACGTGATATGCAGGGCAGATGTTTTGCAACATATGCAACATTCACTTTCAATTCCATGCAGTTGCATTAAAGCATATATTAAATGATTGCCAAAGTAAGACACAATCGGTAGAAATGCATCTCCATCTAGAGAGCGAATTAAACCTGCATTCATTTGGAATTCGATAAAAAAAAGCTACATTCGGTTAAGATTGGCCATTACCATCTGTATGTTTGGTGCACTTCGAAAAACTGATCCACATACTCACTGAGACCCGTACTACTTTAAAAAGCATGTATTGGAGGAACGTACATAACTTTAGTGGTGCCAAGAAGCGCATTACTCTTCCACCGGTTGTTGGTAGTTCTTTTTGCGAAATGAGGCCAGGCGCATTCGTTCCATTTGTAGAGCCTGTTCTAGCTCCAGCACCTTTACCTGTATCTCCATCTCTTTTGTTTTGGCTTGGTGTACCGTTAGCGTGGCAAGATCCAGATCCTGTGAATCTTCGAGCCGCTGACTGCAATCCTTAGCCGTGGCAACAACGATCCCGGTAGCTTGCGTTACGTTCTTGGAGGCCGTGCCAAGCGCAGTAAGGTTAGAGCTGGATCGTGGAGCTTTTACGCGGCTGGCAACAACGAGCTGTGCCGTGCAGGCAGCAATCTCCTGTGCGGCCACCACCAAATCTAACTGATGTTTCGCTCCACCCGCAACCGTCTTGTTTGCCGCAGTACTATATCAAAGAAAAAGTGTATTTTATAGCTGTATAACACCCATATCTTTAAAATGAAAATATGTGAAACAATTGACTTACACAAGGAAGTTGGCTCCCTGGGCAACGCTTTTGGCCGCCGAAATTAATCCCTCCGTCCATTGGTGGTTACGTTTGTAGAATTCCTTTGCCGACGCGGTTCCTTTGCCGTTTACAACAATTTCCGATTGCAACAGACGTGATTTTTGCACCAGAACTCTGATTGCTTGCATGAGGCTCGTGCAGGCATCAAGAATTTTTTCATTCACCTCTAGCTTGATGCCCGAATCGGAAGCGCGGGATTTTGATAACATTTCCTGTGGAAGAGGATTTTGATTAATTGTGGTAATAAAAACACTCTTGGCACCGATAACGACCCAGCAACACTATGCGGCACGGGTGTGCGCAATCGATGACGAACCTGTATACGTGACGCTGCTTCCTCGATCGCTTTGTCCATGCTGCTCAGCTCCGTCTCAACCATATCGCCCAGATTTTCGGTACCATCGGTTTGCTTGCCAAGGTCAACGATCATGGTGGTAACCGCTTCCAGTTTTGCCTTGAGGTCAGTTATACGGTCACTAACTGTTCCAGATTCGCTAGTTTTTTGCAGCGACTGGAAGAGAGTCGTAATCGATTGACCCAGTTTCTTCAACTCTTCGGCGATACCTGAAGAGGGTCGAGAAAGAAATCTCTTCATAGTTAGTGTTTCAAAGGCAGAATTGCTGTGCAGTTAATCCGAACAACAAAAAAATACTCACGAATAAACGATATAAACGAAAGTGACGAATTGACATAAAATGCATGCCGCAAAAAGAAATAGTTTTCATAAATATTCCGATTTTTAGAGAGACAAGATTACCTCGCAAATTACTACAAATACGAATGCTATCATGGCTCAAAAATATTGAAAAGCAAGATAACAAGCATACATTATTAAATAAATGTATAATTAACAGAGACCAAAAAAAATTGCTATTGAGCATTAAACATGCTGCACTAATTTGAGTTTGACTAATCCGTTTGACTGGCTATTTAAACTACGTTATAAAACTATGAACATACGCATAGTTGTTTAGTATCCAATAATACTTACGTTCACCGCTTTCAATATTTGCTGATCGATTGCATATGGTCATGCCTTGTACGTGAGCCGAAGCGAGCAGGTGAGCACCGATAATGACTTTCCGTGCCAACGATTCTACGTTCGTCGAATTGTCCTTCAGGTAGTTCTCGTGCACCATCTTCAGCTTGGTGAGCACTTCCTGCAGCTCTTCGGCTATCATTAGGAAATAGGTAGGAGTTCCGCCCGCTCCGGGCATTTCATTTTCACCGATAGCGCGCAGTGTCAGCTTTTCCGAAGATTTGATGCAAGCCTCCAACAGTGTGCGGAGCGCCGTCTCTCCGCTGATTTTGCTGTCAATTAGCGCAGTTTCCAGTGTTTCTGCCTTCATCAGCGCAGCCTGCAACTTGTGTTCCGTTTGCTCCTGTTGGTGAAGTAAATCTTGCAGATCAGATTCGATCGTTTCCTTTTCGGAAAGTAACCGTTCCATATTTGCATCTAGACTCTGGAGAGCAGGGACAAAATTACAATATCCAGGTCGGTGGCAAACATATTCATAATGCAGAAGGCGTAAGAAACAAAAGGGAAAAATAATTAAAACGCTGTTTTTCTTGTTTAATTGTCTTACAAACAAAACACAAAGACGAATGGTTAACACATATTTATGATGAAGTTTTAATGCTTACTCATTACAAGCGTCGAGCAACCAACGTTACGTTCAAGCACATCTGAATTAATGTGACACAAGCTCATACCGATAATGAAGATGCAAACATGACAAAAATAGTTATCAATGGTAATAATATTAATAGCATCCCACACACCAGACTAGCTTCGATTATAGAACGGACAAATGCGTGAGTTCTGCTTTGCAGTGGCATGTGGCATGTGTGTTCTGTGGCATGTGGTGGTGTGGTGCAGCAAGCAAATGATTCTTTAAAACTATCACCAATCGTACCTGATATTTTTCTTGCAGTTCGCAATACTTTGCATTAAGCTCGTCCAATTCGTGATCCTTTTGCTCAAGAACCGACTTCAAGTCCTTTTCTAGTGATTCAAAATCGGCCTGCTTTTGAGAGGATTCCGTTTGAAGCAATAACAGTTGTTCCAAGGTTTGCTGTTTTTCACCCACTATGGTTTCCTTTTCTGAGGCGACACTGGCGAGCTTATCGTTCATTTCTATCTGCAAAGAATCAAACCGAAGCAGTTCCTCCTGATGCGTTCGTTGGAACTCTTCCTCTTGCAAAGCTTTGGCTGCTTCCAGTTCGTTATATTTTTGTTTGAGAGAACCATTTTCCGTGCATAGTTGTTCAATTTGATCGGAAAGTTCTGAAGAAGAAGAAAACGTGAAATAGTATACATAAATACACATTTTTTAAACAGCATGCGGTATGGTACGAATTAGACAATTTAAAAAAGAAAAATAAACAATAAGCACAATAGACAAACAAATCGTCAAATGAAACACTTACAAATCGATGACATAACAGGCAAGGTGCAATTTAAAAAAGAAACAGAAAGAAATCAATTTGGAACCAACAATTTGTAACAAAAATAACTATCTGTAAACAGCAACTTGCATATATAAAATAAAACATTACAAAACATTGTGCTAGAAAATCCATTTGTACGATTTTGGAATGTAAAAAGGGAATACATTATAACACACTTACCCTGTGCTTTAAGAGAATTTTCGTTTACACTTTGCTGCAAGGACATTTCCTCCTTTGCATAACTATCAGTCTTTAGCTCAAGGTCCGCAATCTTACTCATGCATTCCTGATACTTCAAACCCAGCTCTTCCTTTTCGCTCTGTATTTCAGACAATCGCTCCTCTAGGGTTCCCTTTTCGTTCGAAAGTGTTTCGCGTTCTTGCTGGAATGTTTGCAATTCACCCTCTAGTCGTTCGAGGCTGATGCGTAGCTCAGCAATTTCGGCTTGACGCGACGCTTCCATCTCATTATAGCGACTCTGCAGGGATTCACACTTTTGTGTCATCACTTGCAGTTGTTCGCTGATGGCTTCCTGTTCCTGTCGCGCATCGTTCGAGCTTTGCTGAAGTGCATTCTGCACTAGGGACTGCTTTTGCTCGAGCTCGTCCAGCTGACATTGTAGTTCTTCCTTGGCTTTGCTCGCTTCCGCCGCTATTTTCGTGGAAGACGCTAGTTGCTTACTTATTTCACCATGCTATGGAGAGGAAAAAAGATGGGCAAATGCATATACTTTATACAAGACAATGCGATTTCTAAGTATAAACTAAAAAAAATACAGATGAAAATATGTAGATGACATTTTGCAATACATTCTGAAGAATTGCGATGAAACTTTTTTTTAGTTTTGCTTTCTTTTGAACACTGCTATTGCTTCTAAAATTACAATATGAACAAGGAACGCGCGATTCAATGCTATTGTATGTATATGTGTAACGAAGAATAACTACATACTCATACAGTCGTGTTCCGAGGATTATTTTTATTTACTAACTAACCTTTTTGTAGCATGCTAATTTGTATTGGTCGATTTTCATCTTTACAAAATAATAAAACCGATTTTATCCACATTAAAGCATCCGTTTAGAAACAAAAGAAATATATTAGTTGGTAGAGTAACAAATGCGATATTATAAATGTTTTCATACAAATCAAATCTAGTTGTAAAATTAGTATTGAACATAGTAAAAGAACAAAGTAAAAGTTCTAAACGTTGGTCCTTACCTGGCGCAGGAGATTGACATGTTCGTCCCGTATCTGCGTGTACATTGTTTTTATTTTTTGAAACTTTTCTTCACTGGCCTTTGCACGTTCTTCCTCAGCTTGAGCTCGCTCTGCAATGTTGCAACAATCGGTTACCAAGATAAGAGCACACATGCACAGCGTTCTACTTACGTTCCAGCGTTGGTGCCGTTTGAGCCCGCAGTTCCATTTCTTCTTTCTGATACCGCAGGTTGGCAAGTTCGCCCTGGCTCTGCGCAAGCTGAACATTAAGTGTTGCTATTTGGTCTTCGAGTCGACGTTGCACGTCACGCTGCTCGCTGGTAGCCGCTTTCAGCTGGTTGGACAATCCTTGCGTTTCCATCTGCAGGTGGCGTATGATATTGTCCCGCTCTTGAATCAATCGTTCCAGCTCCATAAGCTGTGCCACCGGTACGACAGGCGCAGCAGCGGCCATCTGCTGGTGATTGTTCGTATGCGGTAGCTCCGGTATCGGTGGGGTAGCCTCGGCCGTATCGATAAGATTGTCGATTGCGGGGGGTTCCGGTTCATTGTCGATGGGATCACTATCGGGCATCACCACCACCGGTGTCTGATAATTGCCGAGATCACTTTGTTGCTGGAAGTTGGGCGGCGCTTCCGGGAGCTTCGGCACGGTAATAAGGTTAACGAAATACTGTAGGTTACGCGACTGTCCGTAGAACGATTTCAGCTGATGGAATAGCGTGTGGAATCGCTGACGATGCCCAGTAAGTAGATCCGCGGGTAAGTTGGCGTGCAGCTTAAACATCACGCGCACCAGCATATCGTACAGTGGATTCGAGTCCTGAATGCAAGGAATCAGCGGTGCCAAACGGCACTGGCCCGCCGAGGTCATTGAACTAACGCAGAATGTTGTGATGGCATTAAATACTGCAAATATGACACATTAATAATGGCATTACAAACTCATTCCGATCATTTACGCAAAAGCACAGGATCACACTTACTGGTGGCTTGCAGCGCTACAATATCATCCAGATAGTCGAATATCTCAACTGCAAGTTGGAAACTAAAAAAAAAAGAAAGAACAATTTAGATCATCTCAATCTTTACTAGAACATCACGAACATTCTTCACCAATAGTTGATACCTACTAAATATTAATGTCGCCATCGCCAATCTTTTCTAGATCACCCTGGCGCAATGATAAGCTTCCCGGTATGCGAGGATTGCGATCGTGGAACTCGAGTTTCGTCACGAGCAGCTTGGTGTAATGCTTTATGCAAATGCCATACCCATCGTTCAGGTGGCCCCATAGCTTGCCCGCCTCCAGTAGCATGGCCCGATGTCTCATGGAATGCTGGCAGCAAAGCGGGTGGCCCTCCCGCAGTATCTTGTGGAGCAGATGGCAAAATTTCCATGCCACTATTCGATTGTCCTGTATCGGTTGCCGGATGGCAATGGCCCAAAACGCATGCCCACCATTGCTGTGGAATGTTCCAATGATAGAAGCACGGACGTGCTTCACCTTGATGGGCATTTCCACATTGCTGAGCGCTTTAGAAATACTGATAGTCTGAAAAGGAACAGAAAGAAATAGGATAGCGGATGAGAAGCTACTTGATACCTTTCCAACCGACAGGGAGAAGAAAATCCGAAACCCGTGCTGAACCATGAACATTAATAGATAATTGTTAAGGAAACTTACTTACCAGATTATAATATTCCTTATCCGTTAGCGACATGGTTACAGGGGAAAAATGTTTTGCTTTACAAATGGTTCCGTGCAGAAATACTCACTAAGGGTACTGGAGAAGGAATAAAACGTGTATGTACATTTAATGCCAAATCCATGCAACATTCGTCAATGATGATTGGGTGTGTACGGAACTCCGGATTTGTTAGAAAAACAAAGTTTTACAACAATCCAACACACTGTTGGAACTGCTTTTCTTTGTATACACTTGTTGGTAGCTTGAGAGGAGGTATGTTGATACAATGTATTGGATAGCAAAACAGTAACAATTTGTCTTCAAACCACAGCATACGTGCCTGTTGCAACGTTTAAAGGGAAGAAAACGCGTGTATGAATCAAACAACATTAAAATTGTAAAACTCGTTCAGCATAAATGAGCGAGAATGTATTAAACATTAAGACGGAATCTTTGAAACGTTAAAACACATTCTACAGTACTAAAGCCAGTTAGTATTTGAGCACACTAATTTCCCTATGAAAAGTGTGTAACTTGTTTGTCTTTTCACTAGATTCAAGTATCTTATCACAAAATTGTCCAATGTTGTTAAAAAGAAAAAAAACGGATGTTAACATTCCGTCTGATACATGACTAAGTTCGTGATTCTCGCTTTCAACGTTTTCGTATGCTTCAGATCCGCAAATGGCTGAAACACGATAAGTGAAGGCTTTATCTCTTTTGCTTGGTTACACCACACTACACTTTGATTAGTCGGGACCGTTTCGCCAAGTGTTCGCGTTCGGTGATTCACACACTCAGTGGTAGGTCGATGTAGTATGACCCCATAAACACCAGTAACATTCTCGAAACTTGCAAACTTTTAACAACACGAACTTTTTTAGCACAGTTTAACAAAATGTTCTTCAAACCAAAACTCGTCGATAAGTTTCACGTTCACACAATTGCTGCACACGACTGGGAACACAATGCTTGATCGCGACCGAATGTAAATGCCACCAAAGAAGCATTACACAAGTATTCAAACATTCAGGAGAAAGCATTTTCATGGCAAACCAACCCACCCAGGGCGGAGGTTGTATTATGAGCAAATTAAATTAAGCATTGCAATCACACCAATAGTGGGACCGTCGATCGATAGTGAAGTAAATGTGAAAAGCACAACGACATTGGAGTGTGATGTACCGGCCTTGCGTTTTTGTCCGCGGAGCTGTGTATCAAGGAAAAACAGGAAGAAAGTACATCCTACCTTTCAAACCCCAACGTAGATGATCCTAACTATTTCACTTTCAGAATCAATACTGAATCCTGTTAAGGTGTGCTACTTATTGTACACCGATGCCGAACATTGCACCCATAACGCCAACACGTCCATCCTACTATCTCCTGCAAGTGCAGATAAAAAGCATATCTAATCAGCTGGACAGCAGTTCCGATAGATAGAGGTGGGTGGGCGATAGAAATGTATACAATACCTTGCACAGGGTTTACCTTGTTGTGTTTACAAAGATATTCTTTTCTGCGAGAGAATGAAGGCGTTTTTGTTTGTAGTGGTGTTTCTTAAACGCCGTTAATTTTTTTACACAGAAAGTTAGTCTTACCAATGCTCCGGGTGATTTCGAGTATACCGGAAGCAGCCAAAGTCATGTGTGTCATGCTTTAAGCTGATTATTTTATTTGTTTTTGAACCGTTACTCATTCGTACAAACCCCGGCAACGGAAACAGGTGTAAAATTCTGTTTCAGGCACGATTTTTGGTTTGATATTAATTAATAAGTTAATAATAATTAATTTAAAGCATAAAATTCAACAAATTATCTGATCGGAGCTCTTCCAAGGGCAAAATATAACGCAAAACAAAGAGTAACCTAAACTTAGTTAATCTTCATAAAAATATCACATACTGAAAATTTCGCTATCGATTCAAAAAGCTTCGAACTATTCGAGTTTCGTTGAGCAATGATTAGTAGGGTTTGCCCTTTTTCCCGCTGGTATGTATATGATACTATGCACTTTCGAATTGTACGCCATACCATCTCAAACGAATGCATTTTTCATCCGAAAAACCTGAAAAGAAAACGCCGAAGGAAATGGGATCTACTTTTCCCGGCAACTGCCTACTTCAGCGTGTAACTTCGTGGCTTTTCTTCACACAGTGTTACTCGAGCTCACTGGAGCGTGCAGTTAATGAAACCAGGAGGAGAGATTCGATCCGATTCACTTTCTTTACGATTTTTACTGCTAGCGTTTCGAAACGGAGCGATATTTACAACCCTTGCACACATTGCTTGCACTATTTCAATTTTCTCATTCTTTTCTCTGTAGAGGTAGGTGGACACAAATTTGGCCAACCCATCTCTTAAAGGGCAAACGTTTGTGTATTAACGGATATAGTAAAGACAAGCTGGGATGCACTCTTGACCTTTACCAAAACCTGTAACGCACGCGTTTCGTTTACGTGCGGAATTGGAATTATAATGTAACAGCACATCCAATAATGTTATTGAATTTCATTATACACCATCAATTAATGCCATCAACCGCTAGCCATTCGTGAAGTGGCAAAAGCTTCCGGTAGGCCTTTTCTAGCTATGTATTACTGCAAACCTGAAAAAGTAAGCTTTCCGGTATTGACGATGGTGCCACTCCTATGATGATGGTGATGAGAATGACTAAATGGTGGTGGCGACGCCCCTCGGCCGGACGGACGGAAGTGCCCTTCTGTTGTTGTACAGCGCCTGTGTACAGATGTTAATTTTGTTTTGGTTCAAATGATATCAACAATAAAAACCATTCTCGCTGACACTGAAACGTGTGTCGTGGTGAGAGTGGTGATGGTGCATTGTGTTAGTGTGTACCGCAGGCGACAAACCTTTTTTTTATGTGATGCACGAATCGATGAATGAGACTGACTCATAAGGGCAGGTGTTGCCCACATGTTTCGTTATTGTGGTTGTAGCTTTGGGTAAAGTAGTGTAAAGATGTGCAAGCGTTTGGTGAGTGGAATATGGATAGCACTAGTGGAAACACTGCATTCCCAGGGAAGATAAATATCGAAGGTATCGCTACCTACGATGATCTTTCATATCGCACAGAATCGTAAATATATACATACAACATATATACAGACAGACATGCAGCAGAACGTAAGCGTACCAAATTTTTAACGAGATTTTCACGCTCAATCTCAACGGGAGACTTCCGGTGCTGCAATACACGCGGTAATGATAGTGATGCCATGCTCGTTGCTCTACACTTTAGCACGCCGCACTGACTGGCCAAGCACTGGTACAACGACCGAAGAACGGACTACTGTTGCTACACTCGTGAACCGTGGCCGGTTTCCCACCAATTGCTTCCACCAAGATCAAGCTAAGCAGGCGGTGGCACTGTGACACTAATGGTAATGAGCACAATGCACTAGAAACTTCCACTATCCACACACCACCAGCCGTTTGAGCAAGCGTGGGTCGAGCGGATTTAGAGAATCCGTGATTACTTGATCTGCTCGTAGCCAAATTATTCACGTCTGCACTGTTTTTTTTAATTTGTAAAAAAAGTGCAGTACCAACAATGACCGCAGAATCACAAGATGGCAAATTTCAACTACACAAACACGGCACCTGGCTGATGAAAATGATAGCCTCAATCTGCAGCACAACACATTTCAAACACATTTTCCATTGCGAAAAACAGCATAAGAATGATGCACGCACGCACACGACTCAACTGACGGCCGAATGGAGAGTGAACGAGGGCGTATGTGCAATGAAAGTTGAGACGATCGTTCGCGCGAGATACAGCTGCATCAGCTGCAAGCGGAAGGGAAGGGGAGGAAAGAATCTGTCAGCAAACAATAGAGCGTATGATAGCTTTGTAATTGTTGCTGGACAACTCGACCTATCTCTACCCCATGCAAACTGTATCATTTCCTTCGTATACCGTAACACCAACAACTTATCCCTTGCCATGTATGAAGCTTTTGATCGTAGAATCAATGTTTTGTAAACAAACTTGAGTTTTATTCACCGTCATGTGTAACTTTACGCAGGCTGTTACTTTTTCTGTTTCCATAGAGAGTTCATCGGATGGAAAGTTAACTTTGGGGGAAAAGAATCATCACACTTGTTGTTAATAGAACATTTTTACACACAAAAAGAAACTTCGACGGTATCCAACTGAAAAAGATGCAACGCCTCACTGTGAGCACCTTTGGGACATCGAGGTTGATATGTTGTTCAACAATAACAAACCACAATGGTGCACATCTAGTTGTCTATAGGGGACTGGACACAAATGAAATTCAAACTAAAACTTGGTTTAGTTCAAAAATTAAAACTTTTTGTTGTTTGAAAGAACACAAACACTTAAAATACATGCATTTTATAATGAGGAAAACTTAGTTTAAACTCAATCGAGCGATAGTTTTCACTTGGTCCTGGGAAAGTATTGTGATGGGAGCTACTGTAGAGGCTTCCCACTGTGCAATTCCATTTTCGCAGTTTTCTCTTCTCACGTCAGCTGCGCAGTGTTTACATTCTGCATTGCCTGCGACGTCATTTTTCATCTCTTCCCTTTTGGTTCCGTAAAAACGTATTCCAGTTGCCAACAGCCTGAAAAACCGTGAAGCAATGATATTGCAGTAATCTATTTCGATGTTGATTTCACGATTTGTCCGTTTTCTGTGAGTGTTTACTCTCGTTTTAGCATTGCTGACTAGCATGACCACCCCCCTACCAACTAGCAATGAGAGAGACAATAAGAAACGGATCCCAGACTGTGAAATGGGCGAGCCCAACGAAATCCGAACGGGTCAATCGTGGCATCAGCTGCTGCTGTATCCATCGCCCTCGTCCTCCCAAGTTTCTTACATCTCGGAAATCCAAACTGATGTTGGAAGTCAACCATCAACGCCGCTGCAACAACCAATGCGAGTCGCCGGAATGTTTGGTGAGCTGGACGAAAGTGCTACCAATTATGATTCTGGCAACTTCTCACTGTCCGAATCAGCCTGCAAAGAGAAGCTCACCTTTGCTTCGGCGGCTACTGGTGGAGACATGCATGAACGTTTCGTTCAGTTAAACACGGAGCTATATCAGACGAAAACTGAGCTGCTCACGTACAAGTACAAGTGGAACGAAATACGCAATGAAATCGAACTGGGACTGAGCAAAAAAATTGACAAACTATTGGATGAAAAAAATGAAGTAGAGAAGGAGCTTGAGGATGTCCGGAAGGAATTAGCTCGGCTTAAAGCGCAACCACTGGATCATAATCTGAGAGATCAGTTGCGTATTCGTTCGGAGCTGGATGAAGTTAAATTGGAATTAAGTTGCAAAGTAAAGGCCAACGAATGTTTGAAGCAAAAGATTGTTGATCAGCATGTTGAAAAGGAAAACTTGGCCATAAAAATAAAAGCTCTAGAGCAACAGTTGCTGCAAGGCACAAGTGAGATCTCTGGAGTGAAATCTACAGAAAAATGGTACAGAGATGAACTCCACCGGTGCCAAAATGAAAATGCCAAATTAAAGGAATCATATACCTGCCTAGAAGCATTACTCTGTAAGGAACGCAAAGACAAAGCAGCACTTGTTGAAACAGCACAAAAAGCAGAAGCTCTATATCGTAAAACAGTGAGCACCGATGTTGAACGTGCCAAAGAAGCGAAGGAATACGAAACGAAGCAACGTATAGAAGAACGGACCATCGTGCAAAAAGCTTCTACTAATCGTGTTACAGATTTGATGGAAAGGAACGATCTGCTTGATAAACGAAATACCGAGCTGCTTGTTGTACTAAGTCAGCTTCAAGATTCTCTGCAGCATCATCAACACCAGCTCGAAGTAAAGATAAAAAATGAGAAAGAATTTGAAAGCTACATGAAGCACCTTCAACAACTACGAGAATCCGACCAGTCTCAAATTGAAATGCTCACTGCGCAACTGGCGCGTGAATGCTTCACCAAACGACAGATAGATGTCGGTGTGGAAAAACTAAAAGCGCAGCTGAAAGTTTTGTCGATAAACTTCACCCCAACTAATTGCCAACGGTGTGATGTGAAGGAATCCGAACCAATCCAACAGCACAATCGGGATTTGCAGGAGCAGTGTAGTAGGTTGATCATCGAACAGCAGCAGTTAAAAGGTGAGTTGGCCATGTGTACGGAAAATTCGAATCCAAGACGCGATGAAATGCAAATGCTTGAAAACTTCCGAAGCATACAGTCTAAAAATTTGGATTTGGAGTTGAAATTAGGTCAGTGTGTTAGCATTGGCAAGGACATCGACAACGAATCCAACAGGGCAAAGTCCTCCTACGATATAGTGAAACGTAGTGAAGAGACCATAACATCTCTAAAGCAGGATGTCGAAGCATTGGAGCAGAAGCTTTTCAAGCCATCTTCCGGAAAAGGAAAAGTAATAAATGAAAAAGGACACAAATCATTATGCTCAAGGCATGGTTCAAGATGCTGGGAAAATATACCCTATGCCGGGCTCACAAACGAAGAGGAAGATGTTGAAATCCGTAACTTACGCATAATGTTGAAAGCAATTGATAATGAAAATCGTCGTCGTCTGAAGCGTTATGAGCTCAACAACAGGACACTGTTGAAAAAAGCCAAAGAACATGCTCGAGAACGAACCCAGGCTGAGCAGCGCTTGGAAGAGCTGTCGAAAGAACATGAAAAATGTTCAACGTTACTTTGTGAGATGTCATCAGCACGAGAACGTTGCTTTCTGGTGGAAGCCGATTTGGAAACATTTAAACAGGAAGCAGCTACATTACGGGCGGAAAAGGATCGATTAATCAATCTGCTAGAAAACAACTGTCTGCTGACATCCGATGGTGACGTTTGGGGATCATTGAAACGAGCATTCAAGGAGCTTCATGAATTGAAAAAAGTGCGCAAAGAGAAAGTACGTCTGCACGATCAGCTGGAACACGATGCGGCAAAGATCAAGCAACTGGAAAGTGCGATCGACGACTGGAAGCTAGTGGCTGAAATGCAAACGAGTGACGCGGATGAATTACGGTCCGAATTGGCTGAGAAAGTGCGGCAATTAGAGGAGTTGCAACAAACGCTCCTTCGAATTACGGAGGAAAACAATTCGTTGGAACAGAATGCTTCGATGGCAGAATTGCAGGAAAAGAATATCACTGAAAAGCTTAAAGACTTGGAACGATTGGTTCAAGTACAAGAAATTCGGCTTGAAACAGCTAACGAACGCTTGAAGCTTTACGAACAGTCCGATGCAATCATTGCAGCAGCTAAAGAAACATTCTTTAGCGATCTGCAATCATTACAGCAAGCAATTCTGTTGGAAAAGCAAGAAAAATACGAACTCGAGGAAGAAGTGCGCGAATTACGACACAATATGGTTAATGCGGTTGGGAACAGTTTACAGGTGAGTAAAACATGTTTTAGATCTTACGTGTTAGACCAATAGATGATTAAACTTTAAAACAATCATATGGTACAGTAAAAACAAAAAAAAACAAAACATTTAAATGCTTAAATGCTCCTTAAATGATTGGATGCTCGAATCGATCTTTTAAAATATATAATGTAACTACGTGTGGATGGAACTGCAACATATTTATACAAAACTATATGATCTACAGAATTTCCATCCACGAGATGCTTCTGCTGAAGGAAGTGGACATCTTTCAGCCACCATACTGAGTCCTGAAATGCAGTCTCTTACAATGTCTGTCACTAGCTTGGACATCGATCATCTGCGTGCCCTCGTAGAGGAAAGCTCTCAGACAAGATATACACTTCAACCTCTTCATGAATGTGTTTCGTCGTTAAAGCTGGAAATGGACAATCTCAATTCCGTTTTACAATTTGCAAACTATCCCCATCAACAACCACAACAACAACTGCACCATCAACAGCAACATCAACGATTTCCGCTGTCTCTGATGGATGAACTGAAGGATGCCACTAATGGTCGTTACGGGAGTAGATGAGTATAAGTGAAATGAGGGAGTAATTTTGCTTCGTTACATTTATTTAGATATGTTTAAGAAGATTAACTCAAACAAAACATAATGACAAATCACCAAAATACTTCTGTTCGAAGTAAATTGAAAGAGCAATTTGTTTTTTTTATTTTCTGCAGTTCTTTTTTGCTTTCGGTTTCTAGTCCTCCTATAATGAAATGTACTTAAGCTTGCTCGTCAAATTAATTATTAATGTTTAGCGTAATTAATGTAACTTCATATGCGTATTCTTATCAAAAGTATTATCTCTATCTGCGTAACAAAAGGCTCTTTTAAAGAAAGCATTGTGTAAATGAAAATTGTGTGATCGTGTCATCTGGTTTCACAGTTTCACACCTGATAAACAGTTGTTAACAGCTTTCCAAAAACATTTAACCAAATCAATCGGTTGGCTTTTGTGTTAAATAGTTAAGTTAAATTAACATCATTTACATTCCCCAAAAACAGTGTGATGAATATTTATTTCATGAGCATCTAAATAATGCGCTTTACACCGCTCTTTGTAATGAAAAGAAATATCATTTGAGCCGTACAATACCATTTTTCTAACTTTCAACTGGAGTGAAATATAGGTTAAATAGTATCAACAGTGTAAAGTCTCGAGGGAAATAATTTAAATAGTGAAAAGTGGAAGCATTGCAATGAAACAAAATAGAAGAAATGCAAAGTTTGTATGATAACCTACAAAGTTTAACTAAGGCAATGATGTGTTTACAAAAGAGTGTTTAATTGATGAAGAATCGTATAAAACCCCATCATTATTATTACAGGTATCACATTTCATTATTATATTATTTTCATTATATTTTTTGGCAATTTTTTCATTAGTTGATTGTGGCTTGCATTACATGCCAAGCGTATGCCCAAAAGAGAACTCAAAAAAAGGGTTTAAAATTCTAATAGCCCAATGGATGAATTATATTACCAGTGATAGTTTAAACGGTAACTTACAGCTGCTTTCAGACTAATTGGTATGTTCCTTTCATCTCCATTTATGTGTTGATTATTTTACGCTTTTCTTAAGAAATATTGTTATCCATTTATGCAAGGAACTGTGATGGAAAAATTGCACGTATAGTTTTGTCAACTTTATTTATTTTCTTTGTTGTCTGTTTATTACCAGGAGCTCGTATCTAAAATAAATGTATCATAAGATGCATATTAAAATAATATGATAAGATAGATATTAAAATAAGTTACATAAAAAAAATAAAGATCGTTTAATGATGCACATATAGTGAGAGGAATGGTTTATAAGAATGCGTGCATAAATATGTACAATTGCTCAATGTTGCATAATGAATCAATAAAGTGAAGACACTTACTGTGTATCTAAGAGTTGTTTGATTACACTAGGCTAATATAGAACCATATTCACTGTCGTGTCTGGTCGCAAACTCCACTCCATGCCGAAAGTGACCGGCGATGACGGGTTGTATGGAAGCGATATCAAATAACCTACGTTGGTGGCGTAAAGCTGGCTCGACGTTCGATCAAACGAATGAGTGAATTGCAGCAAAAGAAATATGACAGCATGCACGATGGAATGCTGTTGTCTTGTTCTTTTTTTCCATCAATACTGGCACACCTTCGAGCGTCTTGAAGCCTTCGATAGTGTGGAGCGACATATAGTGTGCGCTCCATCGTACAACTCGTCCAAGGACCGTTTATCGTTCATCCAGTTTTCCTCATTTCTGTTGCGCCGTTTGTCGCTCAGCTGACAGATGATTGAACGTTGAAAGAAATTGTACCGCCGTGTCTCGAGAGTCAACGTAGTTGCTGCACAGTCTCAGTGAAATGTGATCCATTGCGCGTATTCAAAGAGTCACGCATAAGCTTGTTGGATAAGGACACTTTTGCACGCGGGAGAGCAAGCCAACATTGAAACTAGCAGCGATCGTTTGTACCGACTAATTAACGAGTGTCTTGCAATCAATTTATAACCGAATGACAGATTACAACGGTACATTGGATACATCGTATAGTGGAGGATTTTTTTCGAAAATTGTAATGATTGTCGAACGAGGCCGATTTTGCATAGGTTAAAATTTTACAGTTTGACTTATCTATTTTTCTTATACTATTTTATATAAAAAAATTACCTTTCAAATTGCCATTTCGCATATTGGCAACACAAATCGTTCTACATCGATTGCTAGTAGAATAATATGCATTTGTTATCAGTAGAGATTGCCTATTTTACGGAAATGTTCCAGCAGTAGCACACATATGTAGGTAATAACACATTCCGATAATTTCTCAAGTCGCTTGCTCGCCCAATTGATAGAGTCCAGTATTGTGTCCTGACCTACCCTAACCAAGAGGTTTTAAATTCCAAAATCGTGTAAACCATTCTCGCACGGCGTTAATTAATTAATCACTTGCATTTCTTCCTAATGAAAGTTTCAGCACATATTTTATAAGCACATTGCGAGTTACGTTCCCTTCTTTTGTAAATAAAAAAAATATTGCACGCATTTCGAAACAATCGAAGGTCGTATCTCAGTCGCAGATTGTCCTTCTTGTTCATTGCATATCTATCCTTTAGCTTATTTGTTTATATTTTATTCATTCATTGTTTTCTGTTGCACGTTTCTCCTCTGCTTCATATCCATGATATCCATCTCAAGCAAGACTCAAACATCTTGAGGCTATAAAAATCAGTGCTTTTTCTGTCCATCGCCGCTTTACCACAGCCCCTATAATCCGCTTGCTTATTTATGAGTCACAAAGTAGTTCTCATGAATGCAAACGAAGGCCGGCCGAAAAAAGGGGACTTTTTTTTAAAGCGTAATGCTTTTACCTATCTTTTCTTTTTTTGCAAAACATTTCACATCGTAGCGTGAGCATGAATAAAGAAAATCGCAAAGCAATCGAACGGCAGAGCAGCCGGATGCGCCCAGTGCAACGGCCATTAGGAGGTGCTTCTGCTGTTGAGTGTTTCTCCCCGGGGACCAGTTTCACTGTCCAGCAAGTGTTTCGATGCTGGGGAGGCCTTGAATCGATGAGAAAACAATACCTACACAGAAACGGTTGCTTTGATCCCAAAATTGAATTTCACCAGATTCGGTCCAAGAGCGAACCATTATTTTCACTCTCACTGCCAGCTACGGGATACGCCACAACCACCCTTGGTGCGTTATGTTTGACTGTAAAGGAAAGATGTAAAAAAAAACCACCCAAAATGCTGTAATCTTAGAAGAAAGTGTGACTTAAATAGCGAAGCATAACATCGAACGCAACGTCTCGATCCATAACGTCTTGATACACTTCTTTACAGGATTAGCAACTGTACTGACGCTCCCGTAGCCTCTGTGCTAGTATTATTATTTTCGTTTGATAATTGAACCTTACCGGAAACAGGTTATCCTTTTATTACTTTTAGAATGCCAACATTACTCTCTAGGGAAAAACTCCGTGCGGACAAATTCGCGCTTTACGCTTCCGCTTCTACTAGTCTTGTTGTACTGGATCAGAACATGCCGGGGACAATCGTTTCGCAATCGTTATGCTCTATTTTGTTGTCTGCTACTATCCCACAGAAAAGTGAGCAAACAATGGAAGAGAACGTCTTGTGCGAAATGTTGTTATGTTTCTGTATGCAAGTCAGTCGTCTGATTTTTTTTTGCTATACGGCAATCCACCG
Organism: Anopheles christyi; assembly: GCA_000349165.1. Classification (NCBI taxonomy): domain Eukaryota; kingdom Metazoa; phylum Arthropoda; class Insecta; order Diptera; family Culicidae; genus Anopheles; species Anopheles christyi. Next base: position 4,132 of record KB700060.1, on the reverse strand, counting down.
TATAGAGATGGTTTTTCTTTAGGGCTGACTCACCTTCAGTTACAGTTTGCTCTAGACGCTTATGGTCGAGGTCATGGTGTTACAGACAATTTGTTCAGCTTACATTTCCGGATAATGGTCCACAACAGGGAAGAGATTTAAAAAAAGTTGCTTTAATGCGATGGAATGTTAAGTTTTAAGTAACTAAATTCTGATTTAACTGAATGATTTTTGCTTTAGTTTGATTGAATTGAAAAATTTTGAAAAATTGAACAAAAAAGAATTACTTTAAACATGGTTCAATTTGGCTGATTTTTTTAAGTAAAGTGTTTTAAATGAAAGTGTTTAGTTTACCTTTACCATTACCAGTAGCTTTCTTGTGTAATTCTGTAACATGTAGTGTGCGTTTTAAAACACAACTTTGTAGATCAACGCAGATTAAAAATCAAATTGCAGTAAAGATGCTTTAATTTTAATCATTATTTTCACTCCAAATCCAAATTTGTTCAATATATCGAATCTCGTTCAATGACTATTTTAAAGCAACATTGCTTGTATTCAAATGCATAATCGTTTCTTACAATTCGTTTATTTAATCCATACACACGCTCCATCGCAGGGTTTTCCCGGTAGAATCCATGTGTTGTGGCAATTGCGGGAGTTTTGTTCGATACACGCTTTTAGAAGTATGAAATGTTGCCAAATCCCTTCATTTGTAACCTTGAAAGAAGGATTCAAGGCCCCAGCTAGAAAAGATTCCTTCGTCTCTATGCTTCCCACCAAACGCATTGGGCAACGAGGGTAGGCAAACACCGGAACGTATTACGATAATTGCTGAACGGGATTACAACGACGGTCCAGGATGGGTAGGACCAAAAGGGAACGAAGGGAGCACGTAGCATTTGGTTTCCGACCGGAAGTCAAATTACCTCAACTACTATTACGGTATTCTAACTCCCACGTCCTTACCACAGTCAGGATCATATTTCCCTGTAAGACAGCGCACATTGCATTCCTGAGGTTGTTATTGGCAGCTCCCGTAAATGGCTGGTGGATGGATTTCACCTCTGGACTGGGCTGGTACCTTGAAGTGGAATGTAGATTTTGATTTCAGCACTTCGCGCGAACTATGAAAGCCTTCTAAGCCACAGTCATGCCCCACCATTGCACGTCATTTCGCTGTCAAGCGCTGAGCTGGAGCTAGAGGAGGGTTGCAATGCCTAAGCTTACTATCCGGATTATACATTGCTTCTGGTGCGTCGAACGACTCGGGAAGAAGTATGGGAAAATGATTGTCGTCCATTAGTGGCAATCCTGTAGACAACAAACAGCTATGATATTAATATATCTTTGATACATTATTCTAATCCTTGTTTGTAATTGTAAACTTTAGAGCAATGAAAATCATTTTTTACCGCAAATTAAATACTTAAAATGATTTGAAATTATTTAAACAAAAACAAAATAAATCCAGCACTGTTTCCTGGTTCCAATTGTAACTCAAATCCGGGTTCTATTCCGACCTTGAATAATGAACGGCATCATGACACACCTTAACTTTTGATGCATGGGAAAATATGTCAGCATTAATGTAACAAGTTTTTTGTTGTTCTGTGTATGTTAATGGAAAAGTGTATTGTTTGGCATATGCATTTGAATTATAAATTAACGCCTGAGTTGTGTGCTATCTGATCTGATTCACAAGTTCAGACGCAAGTGCACACTTTTGTTGAACCATACTTTTGCATGTCTGGAGAAGAATGTAATGTATTTGGAAGTAAGCAGTATCAAACGTAACAAATGTAAGTTACTCAGCGTACAGTTTTCAATGTTTATCTAACAAACCCAAAGTTGTGAAAGAATATTAATGGCATACCATTAATTTTATGTTTTCTATCGCCTACTGAAGTTTCATTCTACGGACAGACAACTGCGTTTGGTACGTTGCTACGGTAACCGTTTTAAACCATCCATCTATCCATCACCACTTCTTCCGCGGAGCAAGTAACGCTTATCAACCAAACGACGCTTATCTGAACCTGGACCAATGTTATGCTGAGAATTGGTACGTTCGTTTGTAGTACGATCGTACTAAGAAGACTTACCCAAGCGATCGTGCAGTGTAGTTGATCGCAATGAAGAGCGCCACTAGACAGACGTGTTGAGCATTTCAGTGTTGTCCTGTCCTTTATTCCGGGCTTGCAATCGGTGATTGATCTGCAATCTTGCGGTAATGTTTTTTTCCTTCACGCATTGCACTCTAGCATCGCGTGTCAGAGTATAGCGTAGATGCATCATACAACGTGAGCGGTCAATGAAGCTTACAGACGTGCGTTATTTGGAAGCTCTGTTAAACGGTTCCAATTAGATCGTGTAGCGTACGGTCAGGTTGTTCAAGTTCAGGCTAAAGTTCCGTGATGATTAATAGTGAAACAATAATTGTGTTAAGTTAAACAGCGATACAGTAATCACACGTCACTGGAGCACACTCTGACCGTGCAACCGTGCGAGCGTTCCATAGTTGTTCGCCAAAATAACAGCCAGCCATCAGATCAGCAACCGAACAACAATCGATGCAATTGTTCTCGTTCCCACGAGTGTAGCGTCTGCTTGCTAGAGCGTATTTAAAACATTCGTCTATGATCATTTTCCGCCTCAGTCAGTTCAGTCAGTTCAGGTGTTGATAGCCGCTGCATCGGTTGTGTTTAAAGTTTAAGCTAGTGACTAATTTTGTGTTACAGTGTTGCATTTAGAGGCAAGTCGAAATAACAAAATGTTATCAAAAGGATTTGTTTTGACGTTGGCACTGTTTGCCGTTGCGATCTGCGGAACTACATCTGTAGAAGGTGCAGCACTCAATCGGGCGCCTCGTCAACTGAGCAGCTTACTAACGCTAAGCGGTGAATCAAATGCTAGAATAGAAAATGGTAAGTGTCTCAGACCTGTTTTTGCGAAAAAAAAAGTGAGCGTGTAATTGAATAAAATATACTAATGTTTTTGAAATCATTTCCACTTTCCACTCAAAAGGCACCATCATCTGTGACACGCTCAATTGCCCAGCGGAATCGTTTAAGTGCGTAATCGTCAAAAACTCTACCAAGGACGACGTCAACAAAGTACAAGTTACACGCGAGTGCCTTGATCCAGCGGGCAAGGCGACGGCCAAGACGGTCACCACCGAAGCGTCCAGCTTCCCGGGCCAGCAGTTTGAGAGCTATGCCGAAATCGATAAGAATGGCAACATTGCATCGTTCGACAATCGTGGCAATACGTACAATCATTCCGGGTCTGGTGACATTCATTCCTATCTCTACGAGCAGATAGAGGACCTACACAAGGCGATACTCGATCAGCTGTCCAATGCTGGCAATCCGTTTCCAGCGTAGTGGAGCGTTAATTAAGAAAATAAACACACGCGTTAAAACTGGTAACGAGAAGATTAGCCCGAAATAAAACCTAAAATAAGAAATAAAGTTCATCTTTTGCTAACCCGTTGTGCGAGTGTGTGTGTTTCCTATTGGCCATTGGCTTGCAATGCAGTGCAAAGTTAGCACGTTTTACGAAAAAACCATCGACGCGAAAATTGAAGTCCGATTAGGCTTCCAGGATGCATTCCTGGATGCGGTCGTTGATTTTTCAGTCTCGACTTCCCGGGCATTATCACCTGCATGGCGCTAATTGGAATGTTTCTCCCGGTGGCGAATGGGAAATTCGTAACTGCGAAGCAACTCGGTATGATTCGATGTGAAGAGGTTCGGATCCTCAGTTTGCTGATGGATAATACCGCTGTAGTGAACATCATTGTTAGGGGTATGGTTAGCAATAGCAAAGTAAGAAAAGTGTGGGAAAACTAATGCCTAGCAGAAAAACAACACAGCTTCGAATTGCTTATCAAGAGTCGTTATCGATGTTTTCTAATTAGTAGTGAGCAACCGTTGCATTCAATAGCGATTGGATAGTTTCCTCGTTAGCGATAGGATAGTAACACAAGGTAACAATATTAGTTTAACTGTTCAACTGGACCTCAACAGAGAGAGGGAGAGAGATATATATAGAGAGAGATAGAGATAGAGATAGAGGGAGAGTGAGAATAAGGAGGGAGGGGGGGGAGAGAGAACGAGTATGAATAGTAGAAGAAGGGTATACAGCTTGG
>KB700049.1:0-20000 GCA_000349165.1 Anopheles christyi | reverse complement strand
AAGCACCGTCACACCAATGATAAAGTGCTTCACCAGATTGTTGGCATACGAGTTGCGCCATGGCTTTTGTTCGATCACAAAAGTCTGGATGCAGAACTGAATAATGAGGATGATAACCGTCAGCACGGCAATCGTTGAACCGGCGTACCCGATCTGGATAGCCAGCTTGGTCAGCTTGGCTTGCAGCACCGACTTTTCCTTACCACCGTGGCCACTTCCTTCTCCGCCCTCCTTCTTGCCACCCTCTTCGCCACCGTCATCCGAGGTGATGGAATCGACCGTCGTCTGGCTTCTGATGCCCTGCGGATGTCCGTGGCTGTTGTTCGTGATTTCGTCCTTTGTCGCTTTCTTCGCCTTTTTCGCATCCTTCTTCTTCTGCTTAGCGGCGGCCTCGTGCTCATCGACGGCCGCACCGAGCAGCGTGAAGATGATACCGGCCTGCGAGTTGACGCCGACTGCCGTCACCAACATCTTGCCACTGCCCTCCATTACGTGCGTACCGGACAGTACGACCGGATCTGTAGTATCGTTCTTCTTCACGTGATCCGACTCACCGGTCAGCGACGATTCGTCGACCTTCAGATCATTGCTCTGAATGAGGATACCGTCCGCCGGCAGCAAATCACCGTACTTGATCTGACAGATATCACCAACCACGATGTCGCCAATGTTCACCTGTACCGCATCGCCCCCGCGAATGACTGAGAACTTGTGCTCGCCCTCAATACGCGATTGCAACCCGCGGAATTGCTTTTCCTTGGAGTAGTCGTTGAATGCCGTCACGACGACCACCACAAACACCGACACCAGAATGGCTAACCCTTCAATCCATGCGTAGTGCTCCTCTTCCTCCTCCAACGACGGTTCGTCATCGTCAGCCGGCTGATAGAACGATAGCAGCAGCGAAATGATGGCAGCAATTTCCAGGATAATCAGCGTCACATCCTGCAGCGCCTCCCAGACGAGCGTCAGGAAGGACTTGGGCGGTTTCGGTGGAATTATATTTGAGCCAAACGTTTCCCGCCGATGGTCAATGTCGGCTTGGGAACCACTCAGTCCCTCGTTCGGTGAGGTGTATAGCTTTCGGCAGATGTCCCCCACACCACCGTACTCGTTCACCTTGGCTACCGCTTCTCGACCCCGATGTTCCATGATCTCCCGCAGATTCTTCTGCGTGATCTGGTACTGAGCCGGTCGTCCATCGATAGTCGCCATTTTGATGGAGAATTTTTTATCCTTTTCTCCGTACTACTATTCCTTACCACCAACAAACACACACCGCCACTGTATACGACTGACTTTCCCGTTAAACCACACGCCACCTGAGCAAACACGATCAGGAGCTAGGCCTATGGTAGGTATTACAAATATTCTATTAATCCGCCAACTACTGCCGGTCTCTTTTCGTTAGTTTCCTGAACCACTCACTCACTTTCAATTTGCTTCCGTAAACCGGGCATACAGCTCAAATGAAATCAATAACACAAACCGCACCTCACGCACAACGAAGTTGTAGAGAGTACACACTACACGCACCGCTTGCTATTTGTTCGAGCAAAATATTTCACTGACACACATATACGCAAACACAAACACAGTACGGTTCCGGTTACCGAAAGCGACACACGACTGGAGCACACGCGGTCGCTGCTGATGATGGACACCACCAGCCGCCAATGGAGGACCCGTCGTGTGGATGTCTGGGCGTGCGAAGAAGTTGCTGTCACCAGAAACTATGGCGTGCTAGCACTGTCGTCTTCAACGTCATCATATCGTGCAGCATCTGCATCATCGTCAGCCAACCCGCGTCCAATAGGGATTACGCGTGGATGAGCGCACGTGGGTGTGTGGGGAGGTCCAAGAGTCGTCAGACCACCCAATGTCGCACACCGTAATTATGGCCGCAATGGACGCGACGACATGGCACGGTCTATTTCCGTTTCGATTACGCAGCTTCACGTCGATCGAATCGCTTCCGTTATGCTCGATCGAGATGATACTGTCCTGTTGTCTCGATGTAGTGCACGATGTGTTATCTAAAATTTAAAGAAGAAAATGTAAAACGTTAGAAGTTTTGAAAACTCACTTTTACACTAGAGTACACTAAAATCTACACAAATCGAGGCAGTTTTTTCTAAACGACCAAGCTTACGAGTTTTGATAGATTAATTAATCAACTACTAGGTTGTTTTTCCTACGGAGTTTACAGCTATTCTCCTGGAACAATCGTCCAACGCTCGAGACCGACACCTTACACACGACCGATCGAGGATGATCGTACGAACACGGCAGGCGATGTGGAAGCTTCCGGTCAACTGGTGCGGTCTATTTATAAAAGTAGCCCCCAAGATACCGTGTCTCGACCAAAGGGTGTATGTGTCACTGCACTATTCCCTCCAAAAAGTGCGCTAACTTCTCCCCTCCCAGGCGGCGCTTGGAACTGGCAGCAAACGAAACGAAACGACAAGTTTCTTTGCCCGCAAAGCAAATAACGCACTGCGGTCGTTCGTGCTCTGGTCGGCAGCGAATTACGCAGAGGACACAGCAGGTAACTTATCAGCAGCAATCGCAGGTAGGGCGAGGATGGATATCATCCCAAGATATCACGTTTACAGCCGTACAGAATCGTTTATCATAGCTCTAAACATGGTGCGTCTAGATGAGAATACACACACAACGTACATACGAACAGAACAAAAAAAATCTGCATCTTACAACTGTAACGTGTACTAGAGTCATTGGTAGGTACTCAAATTTCTTGCTGTTTTATGATTGTTTGCTCACCGACAAAACGATGGTGTCGTTTGTTCATTTTTACGAACAACACATTCCAAGGCTCTAGCGTTCTGGGGCGGAACGTGCCAATGAGGGGCGCAGGATTGTGTAACCGCTTGAGAGCGTTCAACTAATTTGAGTTGGATCATGCTGCATGGTTTCTGGATGGAATGCTTACAAGATCATCGCCTCTAAATGGTAGGATTCTCATCTTATTATTGACAGCACGCCGTAATCGATCAGGGCATGTCTGACCTCAAAAGTCGGGTTATTCGTAAATTAAAATTAAAATACAGTCCAATATTCAATAATGTACCATGGACCTTCTCTATCAGTTGACATTTCGATCTTTCTGCAAACGAAAAAAGGATTAAATTCATCCATGCTGCGGATATTCCACCATGAGCCCAAAACCCTTTATCCTAATGTAAATGTACGCACGCAAACCTCGTCCAGCGTGTTTCATGAGATAATTACAACGTATCAGTGGGCATTGGTATCAGAAAGTAAATGTACAGCAATAGTCCATCTTCACCACCTGAACTTTGTCACGATCCTCTCCAAAAGCCCCTACACAAGCGCTTGATCCGAAATGGTGGAGGTGCTCGAACATACACGGGTTTTTTTATGACAATGCAGTAAAGAACATCTACGATAAGAAACCGGCGTCAAGTTCACAGCTAATAGTGTAAACATAATTAAAAACACTGCCATCGTTTTGGGACGGCTTTCGCATCAGATGACAACTGATTCAGTCAGTTTGTCACATCCCGTCATACAGAGAACCATAGCACCTGTTCCGACACTCAGGCTTCAATCGTAACATACTTACTCGGCTAGCATGATCACAGCGATATCTTCACTTCACTGACTAATTCTCAGGTATGTAAAATGCGGGATCACCCTAAATTTTGACCTACCAGCACAGCAGCGTTACGTCGAAGAGTATAGCGAGACGTCTACCCATAAACGCCTCCAATACCACTGTGCCGTGAGCATCGGTTACTTCACATCGACGCATTGCCAATCCCTGCATACTTTATTGGCGTGGCGTCATCAAGTTTGCCCACTCGAAAAACAACCCGGAACGGAAAAGAACGGGCTCTACCGTGCGAACACAATCAAGTTCGCTTACGTCATCAGAATCGATCACCATGTGCAGAGCCGCCAAGTTTGTGGTGGTGTGATACATCTGCGGTCCTTTTTTGGTTCCTTCGGCGTAAGACAACTAACTGTGAGCAACTCATGAGCAAAAAAACAACAACAAACTATTCGTTAGGTGATTTACACCTTGCGCATATTTTATCTTAGGTTCTCTCTCCCTCTCCACGGTGGCCATAGCAGTTTCACAACTAAACATTGGTGCATTGAAGGATTTGTGTGGTAAGCGCGTCACAAAACCATTGGTAGAATTCCCAACAAATGCATCCACCGGCACTCATACACGATCGATGGTTTTTAATTATAATTCCACGGGGAAGATTGAACTGCAAAATCCCTGAACATTTCGCACACTGGCTTTGCACACCTTCGTTATAGGGGTGAGGTGGTAACACGGCATAGTCCGATACGGGGCCAACACAAGGGCTTTGGAAACCGGTTTTGCATCACATATTTATGCATTCCCCGTGTATACCGATCCACTCTATCCGATCGGACGTGTCCAACCACACGAAGAACCGGGGGAGTCTCCCAAATCCAAAACCAGTCCAGTAGATATGGCTGACCACCGTATCCTCAGCTGAATGCCGTGGTCGGAGGTACCTTGCCCCAATCATCTGGCCTGCTCTTTTGGACTCCTTCACATTTATCCATCTGTTCCAAAGGTGCTTCCAAAGCGTGTAAATGGAATCGCGAAACACACGCGGTCACTTGTTAGACCCCCCGGGGGGCACAAATCTTGTTTCGCTCAGTGAGTGTCATTCGAACGTTTGCAAGCTTCGGTACGAGGTATTTTGTGTGGTAGTGTGTAATATTTTGTTTATTTCCGTTACCCAGTGCAATAAAACAGTCGATCATGGGGTCGTGTCTTACGCCACTTTGCTGGAACTAACAACATCGTGACATGTAGTTTAACCTCTCTGTGAAGGTCACTGTTAATCAATGACTCTATTACATTCTAGTCAACGATTCGAAGCGGATTTGTTGTGATTTCAATTACGTTAGAAGTTTTATTTCCATCAATCATATCTTAAAATTCTACGATATTTTAATTAACGAGCATAATTGACTAATCACGCAAAAAAAAAAACACAAATTAACTTTGATACAACAAATCTACACTCCAAGAGAAATACCGACCAACACAGAATATTTATCAAAACCAGTTCCAAATTAATTCCCTCTATACAGCGATAACACTGATAAAGAAACCGGATAGAAAACACAATAACGACGTCAATGTTTTGGTCAAGTAATCAAATTCGACTGTAAATTCAATTATTTCAAAAGATTTTTTATCTTATTGTGGCGGATTTATTTAACATTCGTCCGATAAGCGATACCTTGCGATAAGGCAGACACGCTAATGCGATAACGCAAATGTCGGTTTTTGGTGAAACCGTTTTGGTTCTAGCATTTCGTAACGAGGTGATAGCACCCACTTACAAAGCTCCCTGATAGCTGCTTCAAGATTTTGAGGGATTTCTCCTCCAAAGGAATTGCATGTCTTATCAATCCTAGACCAAAAGGTCTATTCGATTGTCTGTAATTAATCTAAGGCAATAAATGACTGATATGCCATGACGACATAATTTGACGGCGAGTAAGTAAGCAATATTTTCTTAAAGAATTATTTCTACTGCTTATAGTCAATTTTAAACGCTTTTTTTAGATTGATAATAACACCTCTAAGCTGTACGAGCATCTGCCGATGATGATTTGCGAACACACATTACTTCAGCGACTGAAAGCGAAATTATCACTGATGGCCTTCATTAGCGAGACACTGTGTAGATACAAGTGCATCTTGAGACGTGGTGCGCTTCGGCAACCTCTTCAACTTTCGACACACTAGGAATGTACATCGCTGCGATGGTCGCCGTGGCGAGACAAACCATTTCCGATAAAATCACCGGACTGACGGCGACCGGCAGTAGAGTAGGTAGTAATGAAAATCAAAAGACCTTCCGTTTACCATATTTGTGAGGCACTACATCCTCCGATAGGAAGGAATCTTTCCACCCAACCATACCGATTACTAATGAATGCTACATTTATGCAGTTCAGGTTTACTTCACTTCACCGTGTGCGCATTGGAAGTTCATTTAAATTCCAAGTGTCAGCCCGTTCGGAAACGAGTTCGGTTGTTGCAACCAACTCGCGCGACTGGGTAAAGTTGCAATGCAATGCAAACATCGGCGATGCCGGTACGCTACACACGTTACACCTCCGAGGGTATGTAAATGTCGAACCGACTACTAGACACACTACTCCGGGCAAGCGGAGGTGACATTTACGTGAGCTGATGAGCAATCGCGTGTGAGTCGCTCGTCAACAATTCACGCCGAGTTCGAGCTACTCATCGCCCCCGGACCGAGGTGGCACAGTCACAAACAGATTTACTGTATTGGTTTTTGTTTAGCGTTGAGTCACCAGCAAATTATTATTAAAAGCTTCGGTGTTAAAAAAAACATTTCACGAAGCAATAAACACGTTTAGCACGATGTTTTCACATCGCAACGCATGCAACGATGCCGCCAAGCAATGAAAAACCAATATATACCAACAAAAAAACACACACATACATTAGCTAAACATTGGCACCAAACTCCGCTCAAGATGACACATAAACGCTTACGCGAACTTAAACGCTAAAAGAGCACAGCATGCTCGACTGCGAACGCGTGAAACATGTGTAGTCACAAAGAAAGGATATCAATAAACACAAAAACAAAAACAAAGTAGGAGAGATCTATCTAACTTCAAACAGGGGCGTATACAAGACTATTTTGTATCCTATTTGACCGACACTTTAAAACACTTACACGCCAACGATAATGTCCCGTAGCGGTTTGCACTTCAAAGTGGAAAGGGCCGACCACATCGCTTTAGTGTGTCGCACGATAGTTTGACGAGCATACTTTCTCAAGAACACTTTATCAAACTTTAAACATGTTCCCTTTTTTATTACTCTCCTCAGCCTTGTTGATTCTGGTTTCAAAATTAGTTCGCCGATAAAACGCTCCATTGTTGCATTTTCTTTTAAAATGGGATTTTTTTTCTCTATCCTCAGATTGCATTACATACTGGCGGCGGGTGTGATGGTAATTAAACTACAAATAAATCGTTTTTATGAGTAATTTTCGTTGGCACCGAAGCAATCAGCAATTAAACGATAATAGCCACCTTAATTGCCTGTTCCTTGCACAGTTGCACGAGTGACTGTATCCCACCATCATCATATACAAACGTTTGGCGTTCCCGAGTGCACCGATTTATTCTATGAGAATTTTTATCCCCTTGTCTTGGAGTAAATCACCATCGATAACTAAACGAATCGTTCCAACATACAAACAACATGTTTAGAGAAACAAACAAGGTCATCAAAATGTAAATATAGACAGTACACACATAGTGCCCAGTTCGCGATTCCGATTGGAAATGTCGATCTCAATGCAGCATGATGTATGTCTGCTGTGTTCCTCAAGCCTTAGAGTTATCTTTTTTTTTTGTCATTCAATATTTGTTACGAGACAAAAACAATCAACTTTAAATTGTTGCAAAGGTAGTAATTGTTTTCCAGAACGCCACTATTATCGATCTGGATCCAGATAGATGACATTAATAATGCATCCAACCGTGCGCGTGGCACTTCGCAGAAATAGATAGAAGGTAGGAGATAATTTTTTAACTTTCAATAGCATGTGTCAAACAATTAGATTAATAGTGAGAGTTATATTAATAGTTTAGGTTTCTAGTTGTGAATTGCTTCATAAAATTTTTGAAAATTAAACAATCTACACCACTGTTGTAACCCTCCTTCGAAATGTTAACACTTAACCGGGTTTGACCAAACACTATCTAAAACAGTGGCAAGAATTTAAGTTAACAAAAACAAACACGCCTGTAACGTAATTTTCACGCCTAGGTCACCCCGCAATACACACCATAAAATACACGCGGTCACGGCACGGTCAGTGCATTTCGTTGCAGGTGGTTTGCAATCGTAAATGCATCCCGAACCGAACCATAAACCCTGGTGGTGCGCACGTGATCCAGCAGTAGGTGTGGGAAAACGACTCAGGGACGTCAGCATTAATAGTAGCGTGTTTGAGTCATTAGGGCAAATTACTGTTTTACAATTATCAGCGGTCGCGGATGGCGAAATGAGTTTTTAAAAGAATTTGTTTGTAAGAGAAATGTAACTGCTTGTGCAAAATAACACAACAACAGCGCACGGGAAGTACCTCCATGCGTAATTCTAACACTGAATTGACAAATGGAACCCTAGGACAACATGACCGGTAACGTAAACGCATTTCATAAAATTTCTACTTGTCATATGTAATGAGTGAGTAATTACAAATTCAACTTGCATTACCACACACCATGCATCATTATGACAAACTTTAGCCGTTTTGGTGACTTTGCTAGTTTTCGCTTGTGCAACGCCGATAACAACATGGCGACCCGTGTATAATTAACTCACCGTACTTCCAGGCATTGTTTGCATATTGTTCTGTCACCTTGGAGCACCGGTAGTTTGCTAAAGTGTTATTTTGCAGCACCAAAAACTAAGTAGCGTCGTCGCGTTAACGTGAATCGCTCCAAAAACGTTTCCCTCGCCAACCATGCGTGTCACGAGACCAGCATTATTACGGGGATGGGTTTGAAAAAGATCAATTTTGAAATATATTTTTTTATGGGAGGCTTTAATGCTTTGCAGGCAAAAACAAACCTAAACGAAGAAAACTCCACACCCTTCAAACCCCACAACAGACCACATACATCCACATTTTTTACTGCTAAAGAGTTTTTTTTTTTTTCGAGCAACCAAGTAAATGAAGAAATAATTTAAATTCCACATGCATCACCTACTCCGAAAGCACACACATACACACATACACAAAAACTGACATATTACAACAATTCGCGGTGGATCTGTGTGCGCTCTTCACGTGAAAACACGGAAAGGCTAACCCACAACAACATCAGCCAGTGACCTGGAACGGGACACAAATTGGAAAAAAATGAACGTACAGCCCAGCCCAGCTTGAGCGTGTTTGCATGATGAGGAAGACCGACCAAGGCACCGACCTACAGTACCTTTTGCCAATGTACAAAGATAAACTGTTCAGTGACTGAAACATGAAACTAGAAACCGAAGAGCCGGTGGCCGTGCTTTCCCTCCCCGAGCAAGGCTGGTTGCTGGACGAGAGATAAAACGAACAAGACCAAACTCACCGAGCCCAACCTCCTCCTGGTGGTCAGAGCGAAAAATGAAACCAGTAAATATGTCAGAAAATGGAATGTGTCCTCACTGGTGAACAATTGCACCTAGATGGCGCTGGCGATGGTGGTCTGCGGTTTAGGTGTACATTGCGCCGAAGAGTAACTCGTGCGACTAAATACTCATGATAGACATTGCAAGTACGCTCCCCACCCAGCACGCTGGCGACAACCAATAACACACAATCCGTCACGCGAAACCCACCGCGATGTAATGGACTGGACCTGCCATTATCACCATCGTGCGCGCACAGGCCCACACACACACACGTAAAACTCCCTACTGGAGAGGACGCTGTCTTTGCGGGCTGGGTGGCAAAAATATTAGTACACGGTAACTCCCGGCTGTATGATCGAAAAAAAAAAACAATCGCGCGTATGAGTTTTGTCGCGTTCGCGTTAACGTACACTTTGGCGATACTGCTGCTGCCTCTTAACTGATTGGTTACGTTGGTTGCGCGCACTGTGTCGCTTTGTCAATCAGTTTGCGCTTCACTACCCACCCAAACCAACCCTTACCGACCCCCACCCCCCTCCCTCTCTCGCCCCTTACACTAGCAGGTTGCGGGTTAACTCAGCGACGCGAAAGACAATACGTGCGGGTAGTGACCGTACGATTTTTGCGCGATTTTAAATCTGTGGAATGCGCTTACTTACTCTCTCGTTGACAGTTGCAAAGGTATGTACCCCCGCCAGTGCAAAACGATCACCCCAACTGGCCGTACACACAGTCTACACAGCAAACGGCTGCTGATTAATTATCTCTTTCTAGTGCGCTGCCGACGTGTGGACTGACGTCGATGAAGCTGTCTGATGACGTTCGCTTTTACAATCGGGCCCATGGTGTAACGGGCATCGAAAATGTATTACTAAGTCAAGCTATTTCAATTGATCGTACACCGTCGTGTACCGTTTATCGCTGCACGCAGTGTCGATTTAGCTAAAAATTCTGAAATCTTTTCCACCGACACACACGTAACACCCCGTACCCGGCTGGCTACCGTAAGTTATGTCCCCCTAATTGCTGGCAACCTACGTGCGATTTTTAAATAGAAGAAAAATAAAAGAGCAAAGGAAATAATTCACCAGTACAGAACACCGGGGGCATATATTGAAACCCTTTTACGTGGAACCCCGTACCCAGGGAGTCGCACCGATTTTCGATGCTGTTTACATCCGATCCAGCTTGTTGAAGCAAAGCAACACAACTCTGTTTAATTTCACACACCTTTCCCATTCTCCCCCTGTTTCCTTGTGCTGATAAAATCAAGACAAGGCAAGGATAACAAATTTGTAATTTAAATCCCCATTCGCTAATATTTGTCCGATAAATCAACTGTCGATACGAGAGCACCAGCCATACCCGTACCAACTAACGGCCAGTAATATACGCCCGGCTCATGAAAAGATGTTCTCGGATCCCGGTATGTGTGGGGTTCCCTTTTTTTTTTAAACCAACTCCCTCCATTATCCAAAGACTATAAATACGGTATACAACCACCCGGCTGGTGGGCCGAGGAACCGGTTAACTAGTGGGAAACTAGAAGTCAAAACAAAATTCGCGGACGTTCGTGCTCCTCGCAACGACCTACGCAATACACACACACATACACTGTTACAAACGCGGGAGTCTCTGTCTTCATCCCCGATTGGCCACCCCGAAAAGAAAGGAGATGAACATACTTTTCGCTATCGTTTCCAACAAACCTCCAGAACAGTGCCCCAACGTATAATAAGTCGTCCAACTGCGGAGGAGGAGATAATGTGGACTTGAGATCGAGTGAGAGCTGGAGAGCTCGAGAGGAAGCTGTGGGAGGGACGGTCATAAATCTGCAAACTCAACTATGTCGGATGTTGCAGGTGGTGTGATGGGTTAGATGCGCGGCGGTGGTGGCTGCTCTACTGCAGGTTTACTGTTCAACATCTGTGCGCCATTCGTTAAGTCCTAACGCACAGCTCACCCGTTAGCCGACCCCTTAACCGTAAGTCGACGACCTTACACCATCAGGGCCGGTGGTGCTGCAGAACAATCCACGCTAGAAATCTTCACCCATCAACACCACAAACGGTCGCTGTGTGTGTGTTGCCTTTGTAGTTTCAGACACTGAAGGAAACACGCAAGGCAGCGATGGGATCCTCCCGCGCATTAGTCTACGTGTCCAGAAATAGGATTGAAGACTTACAGTAGGTATCAGCCGTACAACAAGCGGAAGGTATCTTCACCGCTCACTCGCCACTCGAGTCACCGAGTCACTCGCCATTCTGTAACCGGCACACAAACTGCAACCGACCATTCCGACAATCAACATTAGAAGCTGATCGGTTTATAGCATTTAACAAGTTTAAAGGGCTTGTCTTCAGAACTTATGTCTACCCTAAATTTAGAGTCGTACATTTAGCTCGAGAATTCACCTGCTCCCTGCTGCTCAACTTATGCTTTAATCTAGTTGCGATCGATAGACGATTTCGAATTCGTATGTCACTATTTCCTCGCTACCAAACCATTCGGCTAGTGTCATCTCGGATTCCAAGGGGGTGGCAGCTTCGTCAATGTCTGAATAGTTGGGGATCTTCATCTGTTCCTTTTTTTCTCGTGGAATGGACTAATTCACCCGCAAAATATTGTTGGCAGAGGCATCAATATATACCTCCTCCCGAAAACGTTGGGAAGTTCCATCCGGTTTTCGTGTCCGTGTCCGGAGCCCTACCTTTGCGGACCAATATAGATGAATGTTTATTAAACCGGTTCGAGGTTACCCCGATTGTTTATCGGAAAGCAAACCACCGTGCTTGAATAGGCAAGCAAAACTAACAAGAAGAAAAACAACGTCAGCGCTGTTACCTCTTGCAGCATTTTCCCTCAAGGTTTCCTCCACACGTTTTGGGTGATTTTATTAGATGGCCACAACTGGCCACCCCCCGCCTGATTTCTTTGCTCCACACCACAATCAAAGATCTCTTTCCCGCCGTGCGAGAGAGCACGTTGTTCACAACGTCCGACAGACTAGGTGGCAAGGTTTTGGCAGCAGTTTCAATGTACGGGAAAGAATAAACATTTGCACATTTGCTCGCACCTAATCGGGAGATTTTGTGCGGCACCAACCACCAGCACCGAACGTGTGGAGACGTCGCTTTTCCCTGCTTCCATCCAACTAACACAAACCGTGGAATTAATCGATCCGATCGATCGTAACACCATCCGTCGATTTCCCACTCAATTAAATAATGCTGGCATATTTCCATCTGCATGCTCTGCGCATGCTGTCGGTGGTGGTGGTGGAGCTTCGGTAAACCCGTGCCGTAGGACCGGGACTGCGCATGCTGTTACGGCATCGTTGCTTTGGATTTTAATTTCAGTTTTTGGCTGATTTCGCAACGAACACGTTCGAGAATGAAATTAACATTTGTCTATTGATCTTTAATAAGTTTCAGCGGTTGTATGCGGTTGATCTACCGAGGGACGAAATAAATAAGGTTCCCCCTCAGACTTACCTTACACTAGAATTCATTAGAAATAATGGTAGGTAAAGCGACGATTGTGCGGGCAGATCTGTAAATATAAAGCACAAAAAAAGGACTTCATTAATTATACCGTAATATGTTTACATAAATTTAACAGATCCAACCTCCGCTAAATCCATCCAATGATGATCCCTCAATTTTAACTTCCAACCAACTGTAGCACATCAATATGGGAAGGATTAAGTACAAAATACTCTTTCCTGGCATGGTAGCAAATAATGTTGACCTTACACGCGTGCCTTTCTTTTATGTATCGCCAATTGACACGTGAAAACTACGAAGGCGTGTGAATTCCATCCAGTAAATTAAACGCACAAACACCAACACCATCAGGTGTCTGGGAGGTTCTACAAATGCTATATTTATTCCACCTCCATTGTATATCCCTACACGAGTAACGTCATCCTATACTGTCCAAACTAATTGAGCACAAAGGCCTCTGTACTTATTGGTAAAATGAAGATGTGAAAGCAGGATTACATAATTTACCAAACTATTTTTTTTTCACTGAAGAGTACAGTTCGTGCCGTATTAAAAACCCTCCCTACTAATGAATTTACTGTTGATTGGTCAACCAACACAGCAGCAAATAGGATCGAAAACGAACTTATTCACTGGTAGCGTTTGCAAAGTTGTTGCCACCACCATTACCGTATACATTTTTTTTGTTGGTTTCTTTCAACCGTAAATTGCTTCCCATTTCAACGCAAATGAAGAGTTAAGTTCAAGTGTTACCGTAAGCCTGTAACTGGAGACGAGAATAAATCGTCAAGCATCGTTACTCGATCGAGTATTCGCATGCCAACCTTCTAGCATTAATGGGAGAGAGCATTGCGAAGCACATTGACCTCGGGATGAAATGGAAACGAAGGTTCCAATTAAGCTGGCACTGGATTCATTGTTCTCATAACTGTTGAAATTAAAAATAGAACTACTTGCAAAAAAACCAAACGCGAAGCGAAACCCGATTGTGCTCTATTTCATTCGAAGTAAAAGATGAGTAAATGTCTGCTCTAATCAGTGTTTTAATACAAACCGGTCATCAGCTAAATGACTCACACACCCTGATTTGTTTATAATTTCATGTAAATTTGATTACCAGCGGCTCTGTAAAACGATGCCATTCTCCTCTTCCACCACATTACACTATCCTGAGAACCAGGTCGTGTATGACGAGGCATGCAGGTGTCTTTCACTGACAACACTTTGGTGACGTGTTATCACCACCCCCGGTTTCGCAATCATTATGATCTCAATGCCAGTTACAAGGGTGAGTGTAAATGAATTTGATGACGTTCGTCCGAACACTCAGTGCCTTGTCACTTGAGTGCTAAGTAGAGCAGCAGCTCCGTTCCCCGCGTCATCATAATTTTGCCAAAGAGTCACTGTACCGTAGAGCGTTGCGAATGACGTCACGTCTCTGTCCCGGCTTGGAAGAGGCTCACTTTCAACGCGAGTCTCCGAAAGGTTGATGTGTGGTCAGTCATGTGCAACACATTCGCATTCGGAGCAAACTCTGCCGGAAGTAACTTCTTCCTCAACTGGTTCGACTCCGTTTCACTTTTCCTGTCGGCCGAGTTCAGTCAGTCTCGAGGAAAGAACAAACGCTGTTTAGCCGTCATTGCTAAGTGGACGATAAACTATCCAGTAAGTTTGCGTGTTCACTTGAAGAATGCAATCGACGTCCGCTACCAACATCAGGTGCGTCAGACCCGTACCACGGGCGTCATGCTTGCTGCTGGTACGGATGGATGAAAATTTACGTAGCAAAGAAGTTGATAATTAGTGGAACAAGTTTGATACCTTCGATCGGTACAGCACCGCGTACGAACTCCTCATTCCGCGCCCTGTTATGTGTGAAATGTTTGTCTACCATTTTGGAAAACAAACACAACCGGAACCGGTACAGATGCGGATGCTTTGGTCACGAACGGGAAGAATGTGTGTCAATGAAAAGCGTTTAGATGAATTTTAGCAGCACGAAAATTGAAACGATAAACTTCGAAAAAGTTCGATGCGTAAGGGGAATAATAATTCCTTCGTTGTTCACTCGAATAAATTCGAGAGCTCGTTTTACAATAATATTTAGAAACAATCTTTATTATTTGTTTTATGTATTAAAGCCAGCATTACATGTATTAGCCATAAGACAATCATTTCGTGTTTCCAGTCTCTTAAAAATGAACCAAAAATAAAATGCAAGGCGAAAACATGGCCCACGCGCATAAACTCCAAACGCTTGTGTAGTGTGCGTGACATACCTTACTAATCAAATGTAGTGAACAGAAGAGAATCGTCTTGTTTCGTGCGTTCACTACTTTATTTTTCACGAAACGTCCAGAAATAGGACATCAATTTCTCAACACCTGTTTCCCGTTGTCTCGTGCTAACAACACTCCATTCTTTGTTGCTCTTGCACGATAATAGAAAGCCGAAAAAGAATGATTTTCCTTCGGTTGCTTTCCTTTGGGTAATAGTGAAAATGAATGCTACAGACGACCGCACTAAACGCACAGACACACACACACGATGAGGAATGAGGAATAGAGAGCGATAGCTTTTAGAAAGCGATAGGTTCTTGAAGACAGAAAAAAAAAACTACATAAACGCAAGCATTTTACTGTTCTATTTATTACATGACACAACGAGCGTCTCTAGCCACATATGCACGCAGTTAGATTGCGAGAAGCATTGGATAGATGAAAGACTTGAAGGAAACTCGAAACTTTATCGGTAATGACCCTCTTTAGGAAATAGGACACCTTTCACCAACGGCCTGTACTTAACAGTACGCATTAAAAAGCCATTTTTACTTCCTTCAGTTGTAAAAGGTTATCAAGATGATACATTGGTTACTAGAAAAAGCAAAACTAAGAGAAATGTTCTTTTGCATCATTTTAATAGTGAAACCAATCTCAAATAGTCTTAGTTCAAATTGCTTGATTTCCACTACCGAATGTGAGCGAGACAGGTTGGCGTTCGTTAGTGACTGTTAGTGCGTTTTCTGTTTTAAAAATAGCACCAACATATAAGCTCCATGCATGAGACTAAGGGAGAATGTTGCCATCCGACCAGAAGCGAACTCAATTGGAAATAGATCTATAGTGAAAGCATTCCATCAATAGTAGCTACATTTACGTATAATCTTTTTGATTATCTCAAGCATCTTTTGATAAAAATAAATGAAATAGTTACAGTCACAAATGCAGATTACAAACTTGACAAACGAAACACTCGTGAAAAACATTGACTAAACAATTGGATGCTATTGTAATATAACAACAATTTATTTGAATTTTATGAGCACGTAGAGATACACGTAAGATCAAACTCGCAACCACCATTCCAAAAATATACTATTTTGGCATAATCAAATAGCTACCGCTCATGCAATGCCATTTTCACACTGTTCAATCAATAGCAAAGCACACAAAAAAAAAAAGGAAACGAAACATTTATCGATTCATGTCATGGCCACGTTTCCCTGCTATCTGAAAACTATTACGTCAACCGTGTGCACTAAACGTGGTTTTGTTCTGCGACATTTTCAATACATACACCACACTCATATTGACGGTTGTGCGGAAACATGTGCTCAGATCAAACCAGCACAAGCATAAACAAAGCACATAAACAACTGCATTGTGTGTGGGATACGTTTGAATCTCCATCGATACAATTCCCCAACATCTCGATACATCACCCATGCACACAAAACGCTCAAAACACTGTTTTGAATCATTCAAACCATCAAATATCTATCGAACAGGACGACACCATGTGTGTGCTTCTGGTCAACGACGATCGATTCTACGTTACACTGTTCTCAGTCACAACAACCTTACTCACTTCGAGATACAAGCATACGAATCAGCGTGTTATGCTCGCATATGATACACACACAAATACACTCAACAAAAATGCATCCATGCGGAAATCGTTTTCCTCTAGCGATCCTCTAACGTTCGTAGATTGAATTTTCAGTTAAAGGTGTTAATCAATTGCCAGCTGTACACAAACATGGAACGTACCAAATTGGCAGGTTCTGTTAATTAAAATAGCACCGCTTCAATGTCTTATTCCCTACTTGCAAACAAACCATACATTTTTTAAGGTCAATGGCTTTTTTGTCCTAATGCGTTGAAGCGTGCTGTTGCAAGCAGATTGTAAAATAAGTGTGATAGCTTCCAATTTACTCGGTTATATACTTTTAAATTATCCAACGTAATGACTACTAGGGCGAGCGGAGTAATGTCAAGAGTTGATATTTAATAAAAAGCTCATGTATTATGTTCGTTATTCATATTGCATCAGCAAAAAGTGGCCAAAACTTTCCTATTTCTACCGATTCTGAACCGTGTAAAGTATGTTAAAAGGTTAATGACATAACTTAATACACCAGGTCTAGCATGCATAATCAAAACCTCTGACATTGCTTTTGCCTCAATAGACTGTTTTCCGCAGATAAGGGACTATCCATGAATTACGTAATTGAATAAAATAATTCTTCTTTCTCACTCTGCTGTATGGCGCCATTCTAAAGGGCTTCAAATTATCCTTCACTATGTACGCAATTGTGATACTGGAAAGGTACTCCCTCTTTCCGCCATGAGAGCGTAACGTACTTTATGGATGAATTCAATAGAAAAAAATGCCCTCATCGACAAAAGTTTATACCAAAAACGAAGATAAAATGGCTGAGTGTATAAAACGCGCCTTATAATGTTCATATTTAAAGCAACGCTTATACAAAAATGTAAATACATTTAAACAATCCATAAATTTAAATCCTTAATTAAGCAAAGCAAAAAAAAGCTAAAATAGCAACAACAAAAAACACTTGTTCACATGTACTCTCACACTCTCTCACATGGTTAAAAAGTGCACCGAATCTTGGAAATTACAAACGCAAGAGTGTACACCGCCCAAAGGGATGCCCATTTCGATTTCTAATCTCATAACTCACAGTCTCACAAGCGACGCATTCAAGTATTTCACAAAAGTGTAGCTTACCACTACTCTCCGGCAGCTGCTGCCTTTTGCTTCTACACCACAACTCGTTCTCGATGGGACAAACTTCTAACGCCCATTGACATATTTTGACACTTTGGAGGTAAAAATCACTGCCAGTTGGGAATGGGGAATGAACGTTTTTGTGAACCGTGTGTATATGTGCGTTTCAAAAATTTGTCTCTAGTGATGGTACACACACACTTCACCCGCACACGGACACACATTGTTCGTCTAAATTTCCCACTTTGGTGCGTTAGAAGAAAAAAAAATACACATGTGGGATGGGGGAGGCATCATCGTACCGGCATTTTACGAGAAGAGGCAACAAAAAAAACGCCAGGCCAGCGACACAACATCTGCATGGCTGAAAAGAGCTATGGGTCCGTGTGTGAGTGTGCATTAAAAGTGACAAAGCATGATGTATCAAACCATTCGAGCAATAGAGACAGCAACCACAATGGGAAACAGAAGTGATGGGGCGCTAGGCGAAGGTTGAGGTACAAGATGAACGAATGTTGAATTATAAATAATGATGAGCAAGCAAATGAGCCGCCACCGCCTGTGTTTTCGTGCTGCGGTTTTTCAGCTTCTAACTATCCCATCATCTACACCATGCGATCCTCAACCACCCACACCCACGACACGACTCACGCAAATCGTGCTAAAGACACATTCACCGAAACGGAATTCGAGCATATACATATGTATACTTGACTATGTGCGAGCGAAGGAGAAACAAATGTTTCTAATACACTATTTTGTCGCTCTAAGCAATTCTCTTTTTGTTCCTCGCTTCTGTTAGCTGCCTGCCTTTGACTCATCGACATTTGTGTTTCATTTCCGCCGGCGGCTAACCTCTCTTTGCACAAAGTGTGTTTCTTCACTGCTTAATCCATCCGTTCTACATATGACGACGACGCTGCTTCCTGTCGCTTTTGCACACAGATCGATCGGGAACATCGTTTACGAGCTTCTCGTAAACGTTTGCTCAAGAACATTTTGCGACCATAAAAAAAACGGGACCATTTTCCCAGGGAGCCCCCTACAACGGTTTTACAAGGCTACAATGCTGACATTTGCTTCGATAAGAGCAACACACAAACACACATAGTTACGCCCCCCACACTCTCACCCATAATCCTTTCAAACAATCCATTCGCTAATGGAAGAATACACTCTCTTTCAGAACCGTTTGTGCCCTGCTTTTATCCGCTTTCCAGCAGTATAGCTGCTAGATCAAGAGAAATCCCTCAGCTCCGTGTGTGTGTGTGTGTGTGTGTGTTTTTCGGTGTGTATATAGGGCGACGTTGTTTCGAGTGCACGCCTGGGGAGCAGTTGAGAAAAGTCATTCTACCACCACCCAGGGGGTCTGTCTCTCACTGGGACTGCCGGGATGGAACAAGGTGCGACGACGGCGAAATATCATCATCTCATCTCTCATGACGTCATTCGATCCCCTTGACCGAAAAACTGTCATTCGCTGTTGTTCGCACACACAAGAGGTTTTCGGTGCTCACCCAATCGGTCCTCCCCCATCAGCAGCCGGACACCGTCGTCACCACTACCTCCTCCACTCGAAAGTTGGGCAAGCTTCCAAATATCTCTCACATCATATGCGCTCACACTAGAAATAAGTGCCGCAATCTAGGACGAACGTGTGCTGTCTCTCTTTACTGAGAAAATCAAAAGGAAAACCACACACCGTGAAGAGAGCTGTGGGAAAATTGACAGATACCATGAGAAGAGCATGTGAGAGGCAGTATCCCTCCAAGATCGTTTCGGTTTCGCATAGAACCCTTCATCTCATCTCACCTCGCCATCTCAGTGTAGCGATGAGTGCTCGGACAAAAAGAGAGAGAGAGTGAGAGAGAGAGGGAGAGAGAGAATGTGTGAGGGAGGGCAAAAAGCATCTGGTCAACACCTTTCCCAAGAGGATTGTACGCTGGAGATGAGATAAGATTAACAGCGAGAACAGTGAGAAGATCGATTTGATATCTGATTGTGAGGAAAGATTGCGATGATGCTGCTGGGGGATGCACGACTCACTCCACGATGAGAACGTCAACAAATGAGCAAAAGTGAAGAGCGTTGAAATGAGGATGACGTTTACTCCTCACTCTCTCGCTCTCTCTCTCTCTGGAGTACTTATTGCTGTGGGGGACTATGATGACAATAATAATAAAACAAAAAAAGCTCATCACATAAAACTAGGCCAATTGTATCATTTTTCTTGCATTCGA
>KB700038.1:0-25748 GCA_000349165.1 Anopheles christyi | reverse complement strand
CTATTTTAACTTTCAAATCGCGTTAAAGTGGTCAAATAGTAAACAAACAAAATAAAGCAAAACCTCTAAAATCATTACGGGCCTGAAAGATTGCAATATCAACCAACTGTTGTAGATTGACAGGCAATTGTTAACTTTTGCAATTGAATCCAACCGAAACAGCTATCACCTAAGGACATACTGGTCACAAGAAAAAAAAAAAAAAGATAACTGATTGCAGACAAAACATCTCGCTTTGCAATGATAAGTTATCTTAACCTACAGATCCGGTTGGTTTCGGTATTAACAAACAGTTCACACGTAATAATTCGCCATGATTACTGCATCAACAATAGCTGTCGGCTTGAATTTGACCTGTTGACCTGCACTGGTCTTTTTGTCTTTCTGTTGTTCACCGCAGCAATTAGGACCCCTTTCCGTCTGCAACTGACAGAACTCCACTAGGCAGGAAGATTAACACTTATTAGACAGGTAGGGCCAAGCAGTAGTTTAAGTTAGGATGTGCCTTTGTAAAGCAACCGATCATCTTCTATTTATCAGGTGAGCACGAACAATTCGAAGCCCACAAGCGCTGTACATTCGTTCCAAATTTGGTAAAGGAAGCAAAAGCAGTTTGGTTCTTCACAATCCGTGCCGTGTTTTACATTGCCATTGCTTGTCCACTTTACTGCCGGAGGCTCATAAGAACTGGTCCCTTGGTGTTATGTGACAGACCGTTACAGACTATCACCGATCTTAAGCGGTGGTTCAGCGAGGGCTACTCATTAAATGGCGCGTTATCTTGTATCGCCGGTGTGATAATGGGCGAAGCCTGGGTGCACAACGAACCGGCACACAAAACACGATATGTTCGGTCACGTACCGATACGGGCAGGACTTTGGTATCGAAACTATCAAAGTCTGAATGGAAGTTGATATGCTAGCCGATTAAACATACTGTTTGGCATAAAGTGTCTTAACTGTTGTAGGCGATACATCTCCCGACGCTCACGTACAGCACTCGATCTAGATGGCCGGTTGTGTGTAATTATACTTTAACGAGATCACCGGATCGCAATGTCTTCATAAAAATAACCTCAAGTAAATCATATTTCAACAATCGCCCGTACATAATTATCTCTCGCACGGACGTTGGCGGGCAGTGCGTGCTTTAATGACGCTGTAATAGCTGTCACCTCACTCATCATCATTTGATCGAAGACAAATTCATCAAGAGCATTGGTCAACACTGGTATTGTGATTCCCATCTATACTATTTAAAAAAAACATAACAATAAAATACGACAGGAATAGAATAGTTTGATTTATACACCGCAGAAACCTTTTTTTTTTCTTTTCAGCAACACATTTGCACATCTGAAAACTGTGACCAGTGTTGCTAATTGATAACAATTGTCTTGCTGCTGCGGGAAACAATCTTACCGGCGGCCAAGGGTGCTAGCGACATGTAATGGTTGATGTAATGAGGGCTCGGCATGCTCGAAGGTTGCTATTGTTGACTTGCTGTCTCCACTAGATATGCTTTTTGCACCTATTTCCCATTCGAAAACGATACTAACACACAACACGCTAAGCGTCAGATGATTTATTAATGCTTTACAATAATTAATCACTGGTGCATTAAACAAATGATTATTCGCAGCGTACAATCCAGCGTCGGATGCAGTTGGAAAATTGATTTCAAGATAAAACAGATTGTTCTTAATCCACTTCAGAAAAATGACGAGGATTTTTGTGTTCAGCAAATTAATCGATTGAATAAGTAACTAGAACTGTTCGTCACCTTGTAATTTCGCCATCTTGTAATTATTTGTTCCGCCCTTCTGATTTTGGTTCCGCTTCGACCAAACGCAGACATTGTTACCCTCTTGAAGGTTATCCAAATAGACGAATCATCTAACTAAATCAGCCCATGGGCCTTTGCAAAATAGAAGCAAGGGGTTAATTTATAATCGCCGGTGAACTGCTCAACAGAAGTGTAACGGTTTTGAAAACTATTACCGCGCAATTGCGCAACAGTTGCAAGGGATTTACTTTTCAATTGATTATGTTTTTGTATGCATGTTGTAAACGATCCTTCGATAAAGATACCATCGAACCGGAACTTATTTCTGCACTATTCTAGGGTGAGTGTTAGGGTATGGGGGCCGCTGAGTGATTCACAGACCTGGGTTGCTAATTTTGCAAATCATGCTATCGACGGTTCTAACTAAACGATAGTGCAAGACGTTGTCGGGTGAGGCAGGGGATGTATAACGTACTCCACTCATTGCAGCACGAAGAGGAGGTTTGCAAATATTTGAATATCGTGTTATCATTCGCAGATGCACCACTTGTGAAGGTTTTATTTACACATGTTCACAGAGAATGATGCAACTGTAGGAAATGGGTTTTGAAAAAGGTATGCAAACCTAACTTATTTATGCATCATACGAGTTTCTGCGGGAATAATATATTTCCCTTTATTCAGTGTCCACACATTTTGGTTAGGTAATGTAGTTTTGAAGCCTTTTCCCCTGCGTATACACACAACATATGCATTTACCAGATGGTCAAGGCAAACGTTCAATGCCATAGCATCTCGCAAGTTTCACACAACGCTCAAGAGAAAAATTGTATTTCCACGATCGGATCAGTTTTTAATTCCAGCATAACTACGATTACGCTGCGCAGTTTGCTTCGTACCACACTTGACTCATGATCACATCGCTCTGATCGCCCGGTGGTATGTGGAAGTTTCTTACGGCGATGCATTAGCCTTGCCACAGTTCGCCTTTTGCATTCTATTACTTTTTGCCACGGAGAATCGCCACTAAATGAATAAAGATCAACTTTACGGTCGAATTTCAGCCGCACATTGTACGTGGGGAAGTGAAGAAAAACTGAACAAAGTAGACTTTTTGAAATCTTTCCCTGCTGCTGCTAGGCAGCAATTGGACATGTTCCAAAGTTCGATTGGTCGTGATCCGCGATACGGTAGTAACCTATACGACCGAAATGGCCGAAACAGTTCGCCTACCTTCTGGGCATCCTTGTATGCGTTCAGTTGGTTTTCGGCCGGATTGCGCGACATTGTTGATGGGTTTGGTTTTCCTTTTCACTGTCACTGCACTGGAGACGAATGGGAGGGAT
This sequence comes from Anopheles christyi, assembly GCA_000349165.1. NCBI lineage: Eukaryota > Metazoa > Arthropoda > Insecta > Diptera > Culicidae > Anopheles > Anopheles christyi. Next base: position 22,616 of record KB700038.1, on the reverse strand, counting down.
CGATTTGATAAAACTGCGATAAAATTTATGTAGAAGGCACAGTACGACAACACAAAACACGAATGGCCGCAACCGAGACGTCTTCTAAGCTTGAGACAATTGTAGGTAAATAACCGGACTGTTGACTTATTTTTATAGAGATTCGATAGCTGGTGATGTACATTTGGTGGAGGAATGAAAGCTTCGAAATGATCCGTTCCGACAACAAAGAGCCATCCGGTCCTTGTCACAGGGTGACTTCACTTTTTGAGCAACGACAATGTTTTTAGTGTTTTTATTTGCAAGATATTTTAAACTTTGTATTAGTTTTGCAGTTTAATATTTTTTAAGTGTTTGTTAAAAATGAACATAAATTAACTTTCACTTTCAATTCACTTCAATTGCAGTGAAAATCGCTTTGAAAAGATGTTTTGTTCACAAACAAGAATTTCCACGAAACATCATGGAAAAGCTTTTAAAATTTAAAAACATATTTAAGTACAGAAAAATAAAAAACAATTATAATGGATGACATTTAGACGAGACGCGACTGGCCAAGGAATTGCAATTCCTCCAATAGCATCGAAGAATAACAAAATCAGCGACCAACTGTCATATTGACAGAACAACAAAGATTATACAATTTCGTCAGTTCGTTTCGTTGATTGCAGTAGGTCGCCGGTAAAAGCGTGTAATTTAATCGCAAAAATTAGTTTACCGACAAGTGAAGGATGCATTCGCTACGCTTAGTGCTGCCGCGGATTGTGCGGGCCGCACATGGCTCTACAGTAATCCGAGCACCATTGCACGTTACATTAAAACAACACTCGTGCATGTTTCATCTGCGACAAGTTTCAGCAACATCCATGCGAATGCTTTGTTCGAAAACAGCGCCTCCCACCAGTGCACCAAATTCTACCAAACACAGCAAGGAAGACAATCTTACCGATAGAGTATACTACGGCAGTCTTACGCCTCAAATACGAGCAGTAAAGGTGTTTTCGTTGGCCACCAGTATAGGCGGTATCGTTGCGCAACCGATCTTGCTCGAACAAGCTAGCAAGGTGGGTGGCATGCCCATGATAGTGGCCGTTTGCGGGTTTGCCGGATTCTTCACCTTCGTCACACCGATACTGCTGCACTTGGTGACAAAACGATATGTTACCGATCTGCACTATGATCCGTCCAAGCAACAGTATACGGCCACCACAATCACGTTTTTCCTTCAGCGAGAAAAGGTAAGGCAATTCGCAGTGCACAACATAACGTATGTGTTTGTGATATATTTATTGTTCGATCGTTTTAGACGGCTTTCAAAATCGAAGATGTTACCGTACCGGAAGTTGGTGGATTGTTTACGACGTTTTTAGTAAAAAACAAAGCCTTTTTTGTCGACCCGCAACTGTTTCCCGATCCTACGCATTACATCAAAATAATGGGTTATGATAAACCGATCGATTTTAAGTTTGAAGAAGCTCGACAAACTAGCAGCACAGAAGACAAAGCAAAGCAGAAACGATAAGGAAAAATAAATCAGAGCTAACCATTATCCAATGTTTCTGTTATATATTGCCATTGAAAAAAAAGAAAAGATGTTCCAACTAGTAAGTTCAACCGTTTAAATTTATTCACCAGTATCATTTTGTACTAATCTACACACTTTGTTCCCTTAATGTATTAATGATTTAACACATTTGTCATAATTTTCATGCTTTGTGTGCCATTTTAAGGAGTCTTTACGACACCATACTCACCTGCTGGCCAAAGCTATGGATGAATGACTATGAGTGAGTTCCTTGGATAGACGCATCTGTTTCTTCAAGGCCCTACGTGACACGATTCAGATCAGAATTGTATCTTGTTTTGGCTACAACTAAATGAAAGACAGCAGTTGAGTTAAACACTGGGGTTAGGCAAGACAGGACCTTGGCTAATAACAGGTGTAAATCCAAAGCACAAGAAGAAGGAACATTTTCTCGGGACTGTTTTTTTATTTCTATTCTGAACGATTTTTTTTATTCTCGGGTTTTTTATTCCTACCTCCTTAACACTCTCGGCTTTTAATCAATTTCACTCGCAAAGCTAGGGCAACTCAAGTCCCGAAACCGTTTGATTCGAGCTCGGGCGAAATTTCCTATGCCAGCAGTGGTTATCCAAAACCAAGTGGGTAAAGATTCAAAAGCATGGGGAATTTGGGAGATATACAACTATCAAACTCGTATATTATCACTCGTAGAATCGTTTGGACCCAGTAGTCAGAATTATATGTATATATTTCGTTTAATTAGTTGAATCCGTCGATCCGTTTGGAGTCAGAATCATGGTCTTCAGGGCGTAGGATTGCTTTAGGACGGCTCTGACCCATCACTACTTAGCACATTTTCTGCACTCCAGGCATAAAAGCATTCATGGCATAATATCACATTTATATCACGAGAAAGAATACATCTTTAGAGAGTGGCTTCAATTCAATTGATTCATCCAACTGATGAATTCAATTGATTAAATAAAAAAATATTGGAAAGAGATCATGATTCTACTACATCCATCAGGATAATCAAACATAGTAATATGCAAACTGCTATGAAAACTCTACTTATTTTTCCACACTTACTTCTTGTAGGATGAAAAGCCTCCATGACATTAAATTTCGGCGTGGTACCAGTAAGCAGGTAAATTAAATACAAACAATGTCTTTTTTATTAACATATTATTTTAAGTTTCACGTTTCCTGTTTTTTTTTTTCTGTTTTACGCACATTTGTATTCCATTCTGGCAAATATGCGTTTACCTTGGGTTTGATTCGTACATTTAATTTACTGCATCCCTTATTTTCATACCTCTTGAATCGTACTCAGAGCATGAAGATTTTCATTTTCTTATACCGTTAGACAGTTTTGTAATAGTTGAATTTTGGATTGAAATTGTGTAGTCACTGGTTATCTACGACACTAAATGTCTGTTAGCTGACTGATGTACTCATATCTAATGTGTTAGTTCCTTTCGGTTGCCGGTTTGCTTTGTTCGAGGTGTTCTTTTGTGGGATATTTTTTTAATTCTTTAGCACTGATTCCTTTATTGGATACTTTCGTATTGTGTATCGTACATTTCAATAATATTTGATCGTTTTTCGTTTTGTTTGCCTTACTATTTCAGCAAATAGCTTTGCTACGCTTGCTAGTGTTTCATGCCTTTTGCCACACTTCCCATTTAAATCTATATTGTTTTTGCTTTCTTTTCTTTTATTATCATCAATCATAGCTGTTTTTATACACTTCTTTCAGTAACAGAAACATTCATTCTATCAGACACAACGATGGTTTAATCTTTTACCGCCTTTTACTTTTACACTTCGGTCATTTCGGTCACACATTTATAATTATATATATTTATATATCTATTAACCTACAATATACCTTATTTTTCCGCGTATCAGTTTCAATTGGACTCACTTTTGTATGCTCGAGATGCGGCAATGAGTCTTCATTTGTTTGCAGAAAACTTTAATTAAAAGTTGTTGCTCTTAGTTTCTGTTTCTATTTGAGTTTTGTTTTCTCTATCCGCATATAATTCGTGTAGGGCAGTTTATCGTGTTAATTTTACTGTGTTTCTGTTTTAGATGTATAAATGCCCTGTTGACATTCCATTTGTATTATGTTCGTCGTTTTACTTTGCTTAGAAGAAACTACGAGCCCTGCTTTATCGGTTGTATTTGTTTTGTAAAAATTTACTTTTAATTTTGATCACCTTTTTGTTTGTTTGTTGTTGTAATTCATGTCTTTTTTTCTCATCTCTCATCTGCTCTATCAGATTTAGCTTTTCATGCTATCCTAGTCTCAATTGTACAAATTGGCCGAAAAAGATATGCCGAAACTTTTGCTTTATGGCTTGTGTATTGCGGAGTCGATAGGCTCGCCGTGCAGTGTTTTTTCCGTACATTGTTGTTTGAATGTACCTATCCTTGTTGTTATACTTGTTTGAATATCGAACGAATCATTCTAAGGAAACAAAATTATGTTGTTCGTACATTTGCAAACATCAAATAAAACTAACAAATGTTAGATGCACCCAGGTCTTACAAACATAATTCAATTACAAATGTTTAATGACAACCATGGTCCAATAAAAAAATAACTAATAACTGTTGATCAATAAATGCCGCAAATTAAAGCAAATAATGCTAATTTTATTTAATTTGAGTACATTTTAAATTCACTCTTAAACTTGGCATCGATGTTTGATGTTCCAATACGCATGAGTCAACTTGTGTAAGTGTGTAGGATTAAGTGGGAAATTGTATAATTTCCGTCCTGAGGACGACGCTATATAATAAGTTGTATCGTTTTAAATATGAGTTTTCCGTTTTGTGTTGCTCTTATTTTCCTCTACATACTGAATTGCTGTGAATAGGCTTGGTTTTGCTCATCAATAAATTCGTACAGTTCGATGTTTGGCCTTCTAACGCTTATCTATCGGGTTCACACTGTTTGGCTACGATTGGATTAAACTAACGGTATGCTATATAACGGCGTGTCTGTTTGTGCATGAGCTATCATCCGAGCTCCCCGAAGGTGAATAATGTTGTCTACCGTATGCTACAGACATTAGTTCTAGCATCGAGCAGTGTATGCCTGTAACCACGTCTAATCGACATATAAATTCCTGATCCTCGAAAGTACGTAACATGTTATTAAATAGTATCAAAATCAAAACTCCATACATCAGTAAAATAACAATCGAAAAGACGGAGCCGAAACGTTACCCCATCGGTTGTAACTGATTGATTTATATGTAGCAAAAGAAAGGTAAACAGTCTGGCGGATACCAAAATACAGTTATCCATAAAACTTGAAGTAGCAAAAAGATACACTTAATTGTAGGCTGTTGATTTTTCGTTCGGCATCAGTACCTCAAGTGAAATAATAACGATAAAACTTACGAACAGGTATCGCTTAAACGTTATGGGAGTGTTGACATTCCTTTGCTTAGCTTTTATGGATACAACAGTATGGCTGGCTGTTGGTATGGAATGTATATTTTGAACTAGTTACCATTTCTATTATATTTGGTAGAGAGCAAAAGAAAATCGTGCTTTTGTCAATCTACAGCTAGTGAGTGTACGTAATTTGCATTGCTCGGGACTACTAACTAATATTGGCTATGTGTAACCGTTGCTGTCGAAAGAATTGATGTACTGGATGTGTTTTTAGTTTATTTTTAAATCTAGTCTATGTACTGTTCCTTCGCTGCAGCTCCTGCTCCTCCTGCTAGCAAATCGCTCAAAGCCTATAGTTGTCGGCCATTTTGTAAATTTGATTGTGGTATACACCGCTCTGGTACCCGCTCTATCGAACAAATCCTCAGCTCCGCTCCGTGCCCGCACTGCGTTGCAGGACAGTATGCGGACAACGGATACTGGGAGCAAACCTTATGTACTGTAATGCAAGCATTCGATGCATCATCGGCCGCTCATTCTGGTTGCAGGAGATACCGCTAATGAGACAAAGAGATCGACTATACTGTTCACTAAATGCTACCATCCCCGAGCCGAGTCGCCCAGTCTGGACAGTTAAGGAACATCCAGTTGGAGCCCGTGCATGTTGTGAGACGATTTGTTCTTGTATTGTTTTTTTCTTATGGTTCCCTTATAATGTTTTAGTGTATCAGGAACCATTCTACTTTTAATAGCAGCCTTTAAAAGTTAAGAATGTAGTAATGAAAATTCAGTCTTTATACACAGATTACAAAATCCTTGCTGTAGTAGTGTATTTGGGGTTCATACCTTGCACGCCTAGTACGCATTACCTACGTTACCTTTCTTTGATCGTGTGATTCAGAATGTTATCTATTTGTCAAACTACTGCCCATTTGAAACGCAATTTAAACACGAACTTCTTTAGCTAAGAAAATATATATAAATCTCACAATATGAGAGGAAGAAAGTATAAAATTATTCAGGAAGATTTACGTCCTCTTGATGGCACTGTAGCGAAGTTAACGGCCAATTTAATTGGGACTAATTTAAACTCGTTTCTAAGCCAATAACGTAGTTAAAGCTTGTGGACTTACAGTAGGTCCGAAGGCAACCAATAAGAGCGAAGGAAGTACAGTTGGCACACTCGTTGAAATGGAAATTTGAAACAGGTGAGATCGTTCGGCGGAGCTGTTGTGACAAGAAACACAACATTTTCCTTATCATACGCCTATGCTTACCCACTTTTGACTGACGCACGATCCACACGTTCGTGCTCAATGGTTATCTAAGGTATCGTAGTCCACAAGTGTTCTAGGTAGTATTTGCATTTTAATTGTCAACTAGCTAGCCTAAGAAAAGGATGATTCCTGCGATCATTTGAATCTAGCTGCGTGGTCGTTTTCAACTTTTCAACCTCCTCTCCTAAGTTGTTTGCTAGTGTATAGTGCAATTGTTTTGTTTGTTAAGTGTATATAAAACATTACCTACTTTTGATTGAGCGTTCCACCTCGCACGCTGGATATCGGTGGTAGCAACTGAATAGAGTGGAAACAGCGACTGTTTAACGACCTAAAGAAGGTGATGCATTGACGTCCACGCTCTATGCGGCTTTTTTGGTTTTTTGCTTGAGTATCTTATGTAACGTCATCTTTATTTCGTTATCTGCTACAACGTGCACCGTGATCTACTAATACACTTAAAAAGGAATACTGAGAGCGGTTGCCAAACAGCTGTGCTGCTTGGTTTTGATCTGCTATATCCGAAATCCCTGTCAGCTTACACGGCGATCGAGTAATCGGAAGGATGACCCGTAGCATTTCCACCACCTGTTCCTGCCATGATGCTACCAACAATACCACTGTTTCCATTGTTATTATTGTTGTTGTTGCTGCTGGCGTTGTTGTTGTTGCCGCTACCACTGTTGTTGTTGTTATTACTGCTGTTATTACCGGATCCGCCGGTAGGTCCTGCCATAGCACTGTTGCTCTGGTTTGGCCGCGACCAGAGGGAAGAGCGCATGCCCAGCTTGAGCTTCTTGATCGTATCGATGTCGCACTCTGCTTCGGACAGCTCGATCCGATCCGGAGTGCCTCCCTCGATTGGGACCTGATGGAACAAGGGTCCACCGCCTGGCGCACTACCGTCCGGCAGATGGAGCGGTGTCAGCAGCGATCGCATCGTACCCCTGGGCATGTAGATGTGGTGCGTTTGACTTTGACTATATCGGATTCATGGAGCGAACGGATTTTTGGGGTCGTTTTCAATTTCATAGTGTGTGTGTGTGTGTGTTTGTGTGTGTTTGTGTTTCAAACGTTTCGAAGTAAGTGTAATGGTTTCCGAATATTGTACATCAAAGATGGTCAATGCGTTAAGTTCAATACGTTTCGTTTGTTTTTTTTTTGGCGTTTCAAGGTTTAATTTAGTTGGTTTTTGTTTTTCATAGCCATAGCAGCAGAAAGCATTTACAATTTTTAATAATTATTTTGTAGGTTTTTGAGAGATGACGCAACAACAAACAGGTGATGAGTAGGCAGTAGTAGTGGTAGTAGTAGAAGTAGTGGTAGAAGTTGTAGTTGTAGTAGTTGGTATCGAAACCGAGAAGAAGGTAGAGTCGTTTTAGTGATCAATTGCTATGCGGAACGATCATATATTGTTGGTTTTGGTGAAGAAAGGATGTGGTGGTGATTCATGTGAGCATGGTGAAGGATGTGTATGCTTTTTTTTGCTTTGATCTGGACAAGTGACACAGGTGTGTTAGTGACGATAGGTGGCACTGTTGATCGTCTTAGCTACTACATTTTAGCTTGTGCGCTGATCGATTGATTTGGTCTTAGAGACGTTGATTTTGTTCCTCAATTGCCTGAGCTTTTTTTTTTTGGCGAATTTGTTTTTTTTTATGTCTGTGTTACACACACAGTTTTCGGTTTGGTAATACAGCTTTTGCTCTACCGCTGCTTGTACTAATGGTTTAACAGAATATCCATGCCTAATCAGTCGACTAACTTCGATTGGTTTCGATTTAGCGGTTCTTACTAGCTATATGCATAGTTTCAACAAGTTCAGCGCCGAGTTGCTCTTGTCCTGCGCATCGCTGGGCGTGAGACCCCAGCGTACGCTCACATGCACACCCATTTCATCAACAGTTGGGAGACAGACGAGAGTTGGTGGAGCCGATTGTTCTACTACTGTGTATGGGACGAAACTGGGACGGCATGCGGGGAAGCTGTATCGGGACGTTATCGTTCTGGACGTTACTACTACGGGGTGACGCTATTGGTGACTGAGCTTTGGAGGACTTGTGTCTTGGTGTGGTGTTAGTGTTATGAAGGTGAAGATGATGGTACCTTGAACGGCCACGCCGAGGTAACGACTTTTGTTCGGACATCGGCGACAAATCGGACGATGTGCTCGATTGCGTGCCGTGATAAATTAGACCTGGAATAGAACGCATATAGTGGTTCGGGTTATAGCCGTGGTCGCCTGGGCCGCCAGCTGCCACGTCCAGATCCTTACTGTGCTTCATCTTCGCGTCCAGCTGATTGGACGATTCGGTTCTGCTCGACGTTAACTGATCTTGGTCCGAATCTGACTCCTCGCTTTCGGGTTCCGTTTTGCGCGAGTGTCGTCGACGGCCCTTGGACGAGTTCTGCAGCGAAGTACACGGGAAGGAAAGTTTTCGTTAGCTTCAATACGCTTTACGACCGCACCCGTTAGCAGTGCTGGTAAAGTGTAAGGTGTTGTGCACGTCACCACACCTGGCCACGCTAGGCTGAACGTAAAAGTTGAACTTAAAATGCCACATGGTTCTACAAACCTATGGCAAACATTAACTCAATCGAACAAGGAATCATCGGGAAGCGTTGAGGTTTTGGAGACTTTGGAGGGTCAGAGTTTAGGCCGTCAGCACAATACGCTGTACTGGCTGCAGCTGATGTTGATGTGTTTTAAATTTGAATTTCTCTTTCGAGAGGATACACGATTTGAAGGGGAAAGAACAGGACCGAACTCATTAATCGTTAAAATCAAATTATACCAAACGAAAGCCGAGTAAACCGGAAAAAAGAAGCCGTTCAATAGCCAATCAGTGTGTGTGTCAGTGTGGGTGTGTTTAAGTCGGGATTGAAGAAGTAAAAAAACGCACAATATTGTAGTATGGTGATTGATTGTGAAGTCTCAGTACCGCTGCTGGTGGTGGCGAGGCGCAACCCTCGGTCATGGCGCGTTCGTGGTACATGAAGGAATGGAGCAAAGTGTTTGCTGGCCCGCTGTGGTGAGGTTGGGCGAGTGTGCTGGCTTCTGAGAGCTGGAATGTAGCATACGGCGAGATGTCTTCGGATGTTTCTGAAGAGAGAAGAACAGGGTACAAAGTTAGAAGAAGAATCCTTAGTAATTTAAAAAACAAATTATTTTCATCCGTAGTAATGGAGACCAGGGAAGCTGACTAGCGATAAAAATACTGCTTATTTGTTACTAATTACTAAAACTTAATCAGGACAACACTTTCCTATTATGATTAATTATTCGACTACTGTCCAAAAAGGCGATGACAGAGGGTTATTTCTTGAGTTGTCTTATGTCTCTTTTTAGCTAATGCAGGCCGTGAATATGGTTATATGGTAAAAATACATTGTACAAGATTAAAGTACAATATCTTCTAGTGCAAAACAAAGTGTAACAAATCGTACCGATCATGGCAGGTATGAGTTGCCGACCAAGGAGGGTCTCCCGAAGAGCGCTCGGTGCATTAATTGCAAGCTAGACATTTGTTTTGTAATTGGTATAATTACACCACTTTAAATACAACATTAGAATCTTACGCCTTTTTTATGCAGCTTAATAGAATAGGCTATTTTGACTAGCAGGTAAATTAGGTCCCCATTGTAATTTAACGGTTATTTAACCGGACATATGAAAGGTAATAGCTGATAAGTAAGTTTTTATTAACGAGATTGTGGGTGAATAAGATAAATAGGAAGATCTAGTAGCTTAAAGCTAGTAGTAGTATGGGGCAGCCCGGTGGACTAATGAATAACCGCGCCGGCTCCTGTAAAGGCCGTCTGTAGTTCAATTTTCATCCGAACTGTTCTCCCGAGGCAAGGACTGACTATCCGGCTACGTGGTTAAACAAAGTCTAGTAAGCCTGTATAAGGCCGGCATGACCGCGAAGGTCGTTTACGCCAAGAAAGAAGTAGCTTAAAAATGACTTGTCCTTTACTTACCAGGTATTTTGTCACCAGCTTGCAGTGCTACCTTATGAATTGTAGCATAATATCGATCTCGCTGCGCGTCGGTCGTTTGCTGGCTTTCCATGGTGTCTTTTCGCTGACGACCTCTCTGGCCTGTGAAAAAAACAATAGTTTTGATTGAAAATGCGCAAAGAACCGCACATTTGTAAGCATTAGGTGAAACTTACGGTATTTGTAGCAAACCACTGTAAAAGCAATGCAAATAATTGTGGCGGTGATGGTAATGATGATCGGTATCAGGAGTTGAATATTGTTATAAAAAATTTGAGAACGATGTCCTCTTTGTACTAGTTCTGGTGGTGGTGGGTCTGAAAGGAATCGATAGAGGGATGTTTTAGTTATCTGATGTCAAGCTGAGGTCCATTATGGCAGCTAGCAATACCTCCGTCTTTTGTGAGTGTCCAGAACGTATACTCGGCGTTGGTCGAACCAGCTACGTTGTGTGCCTCCATCTTGAGCCGGTACATCGTGGATGGTAACAGTCCGGAGAGGGTGAAGCGTCGCTGTGGTTTGAGCGCATTCGACACCAGATGCCACTCGTCATCCAATCCGGTCGATACAGACCGATACTGTAGCACGAAGTACATAATCGGACAACCGTTATCCGGCCACCCATTCAGTCGAAGCACCACGGACGATGAATTCGGTGCTATGAGCACGGAATCGGGTGGAATGCCCGGCGGTTGACCTTGCGTTTTGACGTTTAGTGTGGTGCTGGCGGGTGATGATCCAATCTTGTTGTGTGCTACCAAGTACACCTGATAGGTACTGCCACAGAATAGGCCCTTTAGGTCATGGCTGGATGAGTGGCGTGATAGTTGCATTTCCTCGAGATTCCCGTGCACTCGCCGGTAATGCAACGAGAACGCAGTGATCGGAGCGTTGCCCGTAGATCCAATTTTCCAGTGCAGTAGAATGCTGCTGGAGGTCGCACTAGTAACGTACAGTACCGGCGGGCCGGGAGGAACTTGTACTAGCAGATTGTGCGTAAGCCGATCCGTACCGATACCGTTGTCTACCTGGCAGGTGTAGTTACCGGTGTCACTTGTCTGCAGCATCGTCACGATAATCTCACCTGAATCAAGCAGCTGAATGTTGTGTTGCGTGCCGGGACGTAGCAATGTGTCACCCTTGAACCATTCACGTCTCGGTTGACCGACTGCCATACAGTTTAGAGAGGCAGACGATTTCCAGGGACGTATGGTAAGCCCACCGAATGAGACGATCTTTGCCGGTACGCGGTTCGACGTGAGTTGTGAGACGACGCGTGAACTTTTACCCTCACCCACACGCGTCGAAGCGGACACCCAGAACTGGTACTCGGTGTGGCTTTGCAGCTGTTTCGCTTCGAAATGGTGCTGATGCGCTTGAAGATTCCGTTTGTCGTTGTTCAATTCTTCCCTTCCGTTAACAGCCCGCATGTAAAGGTTGTACTTGGTGATGATGCCATTTGGATCTCGCGGCGGAAGCCATGACACGTACAATGAAGATGGCGAACTGATGGCAATTTTAATATCGGCCGGTGCTTCGGGAGCATCTTCATCCGTGTGGCAGAAGGAGGGTGGAGAGATTACACCGTCTCCCATACGCGTGTACGCCAACACCTGGATGCTGTAGTTGGAGAACTTTCTCAAATTGGACAGATGTATCGTTAAGGAGGTGGTCTTGCGCGTCTCCATCTCACCACTGCTGATCGCATCTTCGGTAGCACACTCATAGAAAACCTTGTACCCCTGCAGAAGCCCATTGGTGTGATGCGCTTGTGGCGGCTGCCAGGACACCTGGATCGATGTGGAACTCTGCGCCATGCATCGAATATCCTCCGGCGGTTTGCTTGGAACGTCTTCCATCGTTTGTGCGGTGACCGGTTCGGACAGAGGTCCGGGGCCAACTTGATTGAACGCTTGGGCAACGATCGTGTAGCGCGTGTACTTGGCCAAATTGCCAAGTAGTAGCTCACCAGTACCATCCTCACCATCGCCCGAGATGGAGGTGAAGTTGTAACTGTTTGTGGTCGCGTGCATGGAACGGTAGCCGATATTATAGCCCTGTATTTCACCGTGCCGCAACTCGTACGACGGTGGCATCCAGGTGATCAGTATCTCGGTGGAAGAAATTGGTCGGGCGCCGAGATTGAGCGGTGGTCCGGCCGGTCGTTGCGGGTCGGTTTTAATAAACAATTCCTGGCTCGGTGAACTTCGGCCAGCTGGACCCTCGGCGATTATTCTGAACACATAGTTGGTCGCTGGTTTGAGGTTCTCGATGATAGTTGAATAGGCGGGTGGATCAGATATTTCGATGTACTGCCACTGTCGGTCGATTTCGCGGTACTCAACGATGTACTTGGAGACTTCTGCTGCGTCACCACCGCGTGGCTGCCACTTTAGATTCACCACTCGGCTCGATACCGTTGCTGCCTCGAGTGAGGATGGCGGCTGAGGTGGCTCCTGAACCTGCAGCTGGACCAGCTGCTGATCGCGCCCGTATAGATTGCTAGCCTGACAGAAGTATGCTCCACTGTCGCTGCTATCCACGTTCGATATTTGCACCTCGGCGGAGATACCCTCCGGTGTAGCGTCTTGCTTAATAGAGACACGATAGTTCGTTGAAGGGTTGAGCTCGTGTTTTCCGTTGCGCAACCAGACTACATTTATCGGTTTGTCTCCCTTCACCTCACACTGCATAATGGCTGTATCGCCCTTCTTAACCGTGACCATCTTGGATTGTCCAGCGAAATAGGGAGAAGCTGTAAAATGTATAAAGAACGTGTGATGGAAGTGTTTTGAATATTATATTCATGCACCATTAGATGAAGGCTGTTAAGTAATTATTTTAGTGAGATTTATGGTGAACCTTCAAGTGCTAATGGCATATTTTATTGCTTGTGGCACTCAGTGATAACATCTATAAACAAGTCTGGCCAATACTCACAGTTTACTTTAAGCTGAATAACTTTCCCGATTCCGGTTCCAATGCCGTTGTTTGCTTGACACAGGTAAAATCCTTCTCTGTCTTCCTTGACGTGCTGTAGCAATAGCGATCCGTTCGCTAGTAGCTTGGTATACGGTCGCTCCCGCACCTCTTCATAGTCACCGGATTTACTTCCTTTAGGCGTTGGAAAACAAGGCACGCGGGTGTAGGTAGCACAAGGAGGTGTGTGCAAAATAAACACAGATTACGGGTGGACGGAAGAGTGGAATTGAGTTATAATGAGTTCCTGGTGTATTTTGCCCTCCCTTTTGTATGAAGCTGCCATAGCACAGCCAAAATTTTCTCGCCTTGGGTCGCTTTTTTTTTCTTGGGAAAGGGAAAATGATGTTGATGGAAGTGATTTACGAGCAGGAAAGAAAGTATGGGGACCTTTTCTGCTGTGTTAACAAGACTTTTGGGTAAAATGACGAAGAAAAAAGGAACCGTGGGAGAAGTGCCTCTTTCCACTACAAAAACTGAGACGACTTCAGGGGAAGAAAAAATCCACTTGATCGTCCCAAATCACTCACCTGTTGCTTTCTTCCAAAGAATCGTCGGTACGGGTACTCCCTGAGCCTGGCAGTGAAGCATAATGTGGCGGTTCCGCTCGACACTCACGTCCGTCGGCTCGACTACCCAACGGGGTGGAACTGTACGATAGGTGCGTCGGAGAATACAGAGTGATTTTATCCGTTCCATTGAGTTCGGGTTGAAGCGGGGTGTATTGCGAAGAAACCGACGGATTTAAACGTGATTCAAACCCAGTTTTGCCGTCCGAGTTTCAAGGTGAACGTCCGGGGTATAAAATGGCACGAGCGAACGAACCCCCATTGGGAAGAAAGAGAGGGAAAAGAGAAAGGGAGAGAAACCCAGCCGGTACCAGGGAAAAGATGCCGGCAAGTGGAGGAAAGAAAAGTTTATCGTTAGTCGAAGGCGAACAAGACAAAAGTTTTTGCCGTAGCAAAAGTTTTTCGTGGATTTTCGATCATGTTTTTCTCGATCAAATGGTGCAGTTGTGGGAGGCGGAGGAAAAGGTGGTTACAGGCAGGCAGGCAGACAGGCAAGCAGGAACAGTAGCAATCCTGAAGATGGTAAAAGGGTTTAGGGAATGGTTTGCTTTAGCTTTTGTATACTTTTGCTTTGCCAAATGGTAGTGATATATTTTGTTTAATTTTCGTACAACAACATAGCCATATTTAAGGGGAAGATTTGTGCATGTGCGTTGCGGGTGCAATAAATGGCGTTCTTCTATTCTAAAAAAAAAAAGAAACTAATAAACACACAACAAGTCCCGAAGATGGCTCCGGATAAGCAAAACAGAAATAAACCGATCCAAACTTTTCTTTCTCAAGTATTATGACATATCCGAAGCAAAGCTACAAGTGTAGTCGTTTGTTTCCTCTTGATCGGTTTGACATCTGTTTTATTTTTTCGTCTAGCCAGCAAAGCTCTTGTGAAAGTTTTCTGGCCGTACGGTTGGGAGAAAGTTATTCCTTGCTGTATTATCACTGCATGGGGAAACCATAATCGTGATAGAGTAGAGTTTTTTTCTATGGTCGATGTATTGATTTGTAGACTGTAATGGATCGAAGGGCAGGCAATTAAATGCAAGCAATTCAATTATTTAATACTTAAAGTAATTAAATGTATTAAATACATTTTGTTGATTTTAAAATTCTGCAAACATTTGGTTAAGCTACGACGAGATTTACGTCCGTGAAAAAGGACAGTGCAATTCATACAACATATCAGCAGTATAATGTTTCTCTTGGGAAGCAAACAAGCAGTTGAACATTTGGACAAAACGATGACAAGCAATGTAATCGATTGTTGGTTTAACGACACCGTTTTTTTTTCTCAGCGTTGTTGATATACAGACAAAAGCCAGTCGACGTGTACAATAAGCTGTTTTACGAGTTACATTTAAGGAAAATTTCTACTACAGACATTCGTGTAAGCGTGATGTGCAGAAAGCTCTGTTTTAAGAGTTTTTTTTTAACGGTGCGCATTAATCCCGGTTTGTGAAGTTAAAAACAAAATTATCATTTACAATAAAGGTACCAATAGTAAAAATAATCATTATACTATATAATCAAAAAGATTTTCTTTTTGAACGAGAAAGAACGGGATTTTTTTAGGTAATTAGAAAATATCCAGAATGTAAACAAGTCATAACCAAAAAACACCTCTTTTTTCATTACTTCGATAACAATATGGCAGAGCATTCAGGAGTAGTGTTAATAAGAAGTAGCAGTTATTACGAACTCATATTACTCGTATGAGTATGAGCTCGTTAAATTGAGTTATGAGTACGGGTAGGTAGTAGAAAGGATTAGTAGATTTAATCATATACTCATTATTTGTATATTTACTCATTTTATTGTAGTGATAAGTTTTGAATTCTTTTTTAATCTTGTTTAAAATAGATCTTACGTAAAATAGTATTATGAAAAAAAAAAAACAACTTTTTCAATCTGTCTTTTTGTCGTTTGCATTGCGTTTACGAAGTACCAGGAGCCTCCATTATGAAACCATTTAACCAACACCAACATTTTAAAATGCCAAGCTTTAGTAAAATGTAAAACTTACTTCAATACCAAACTAGATAATATACTGGGTTAAAATAGAACTCTGTAATTGAAGATTTTTTGTCGTTGTAACATTTAATATTCTTTACTAGAACGATTTACCGGGCGCCTCCATTACTAAGAAATGCGTTTGGTGTGTTTACGCGAACATTTTTTTGAACAGGATGTTTTAAAAATATTATTTTAAAAAGATAAGATTTTAATACGATATCTTAGGTTTTTGATTATTTAATATTTCCAAAACTCCAGTACCTCAATAATTCAATAAATGAATGAATTGCTGATCTTCTATATTTATGCATATTGCAAAATAAATATCACATAACCAAACATTGGCCAACCACTAACTATAGGCAGAAGCAAATTTACGGTACACATTTGTGGTTTGGCTACACACGTTCGTTCGCGTTGAGGCACTGCAAAACCCCTTATTTCACTCATCACGTTCGGTCAAACAAAGCGTGGAAATCATGAAAGAAAGTCAAACAAAACATGCAAATGATACACCAGAACGCTTGAATGCATTTCAACGGGCAAAATTGGATGCCGGTAATGGTATGCAGGAAAAGGCAAGAAAATAACGAGGAAAAAAAAATGTTTCTCTGGAATATACGCTTTCATCCGAATCGGTACGATCGATAACCATTTCACGATGGCGTTGTTCGGTGGCGCAATTCAAGTGCAGTTGGGCCGAAAGGCTGCCTAGGTGGATGAAAAAGATCCAAAAGGGATAGAGCAGCTTGATGGAAGGAGAGTAAAACCCTATGATGCAGCAAACCGTCGGAACGGGGATAGTGCACTTCATGCACAGTGCGTGCTTGCGTGCGTAAATTTTCGATCCATTAGGTAGCGTAAATGTCGATAACAGGCAAAAAAAAAAACCGTGCATACATAAGCACTTGCACATACAAAAGCATAGCATCAAAAACCAGCATAGCGGGGCTCAAAGTGATGGTCGGTGAAACCGGCAAAAGCAATCACATGCTCACATTCCAGCGTTATATGAACGACCAGCCTCCGGCCATATGGACCCAACCCTTAACTGGTGGCAGGGGTTTGTTTTATTAATTTCTGACTAATAATGGGGATATTAGCTGAGATTATTGATTATTATCACAACTTTTTTGCTGACCGTTTGGTTTGCGTCAGTGGGTCATCCCTGGGGGTTGTATAACCGTACAAGGTAATCGGTGATTATGGTGTATGTACCAATTGGATATGTGAAATTATATTTAGCCCGTAATATGCTTCTGCAGTTTTGGTAAAGCAGCAAAACAGTCGTGCACCATCCATAATGCTTAGTGGTCTCTATTTTATTGAACATATTTTAACACCGTAGTATAGTTGGTATTCAGCAATATGCTAAATGAAATGAATATGCCAACCGAGTGACGATTGATGAAAGTCCTACCAGAGAGATGCAAATGAATCGTCATTAATAAACAGGTTAAGGGTTTCGATTGCAACAAACGAATCAGGAGCGTGTTGAGGGAGTGAATCGATTTCATTTGGTGTTTTACCCCAAGCCTTGCGTTTGGTGTGACTTTTTGTTCTATTAGCTGCTAATTAATGCTTGCCTGATTGAATTTCAAAATAAATAAATGCTCATTAACCCAGCAGCTGCACTTTGTGTGGTGTGGTTCGGGTGAAAGAAAATCCACGAGCAAAAACAAAAGCTCGTACACCAATCATACGTGAAGGGGAAATGGAACTAAAAAAAAAACCAAAGAGCTCGATATGTTTGGGCTTTCGAGATTAAATATGGATCAAAAGTATTCGAAACACGTGATGAATTATTACTCCGTACATCGTTTGGCACACCATTTACTGCAGCACCGTGCACACACACTAGAATCTTCCTTTGTTTACAATTTTTTTACAAATTTTAGGGTCGCATTGCAAAACCAGATGTCAGAAATGGGGGGGGGGAGGTGAGATTGCAGGAAAATATTTGATGATACTTTTACGACGTTTTCGTAAATCATGGAAATAAAGTATGGAAAATAAATCAACCCACGAAAGGTTGTGTTATATGCAATGATTGTGAAAAATGAGAACGTAAGCTTTGCAAATGATCGAGATGACGAACGGAAGAAGTATATGGGATACATAAACTAAGTGCCGAGGGTTGTATTCAATCGGGGAAGGGAAAAGTAAAATAGCAAAAGCTTTGAGTTGATTGTCGTTGCAGTCAATCGATACTAGGTGCATGTGTGAAATTCAATCGACAACGGGACAACTGTCCTCTACAATTAACAGATATACTTTTGTTTTTGGTAAAGTTTTGAAACGAAAGTGTAGTTTTTGTGTATTTATTTGAAAACGTAACAATATAAGATAACTTATATGACACGCTATATTCATGTTTGTAATTTGCAAAGAAAGCGTCGAAGAAACATCAACTAACAAACATTGAGTTCAATTGTGTTGATTTTGTATTGTAGTAGAATTTTCGTTTAATGAAAAACTACACATTCGTCAGAAATTAAGGAGATGGGTACATTTTTAATCACACGATGGAAAATATAGTGAAAAAGTGTGCAGAAATATGTTAAAGGTGGAGAGATTGGGATAGATGAAGTACATATACAGATCGTGAACATAGAAACAGATAGAAAGAGTGTAACAGAGAAAGAGTTTGTGTGAGTCTGTGTGTGGATATAGGTGTGTGAGAGCGGGATAGCGACGAACAGAGAGTTTTAAGATATGCATTGAAATAATATCACACGGTAGTGTGCTTTTTTATGCGGTTCTATGCAAGTTTTTGATCAATGGCGGTTGCATCGGTTAAAACGAATAAACAAGCACGGATGTGGACTGGTTTACGAGTTTACATTTTTTTGTTGTTTTCCCCACTTTCCACCACATTTGGTAGTCTTTTTTTTCATCGCGCCTTGTAGGACTGAAAAGATGGGTGGGTCGACGAGATTTATGTCACCCGCTTTGGTTTTGCAATTTTTATTTCGCTATTAATGTCAGGAAACGATAGCAACCGAAAAAAAAAATAGAATTCCTCTGTGAAAACTCATCGTCAGTCAGAGCAAATATCAGTGCTGTAAAATAAATCCCGCAGCTCACAAAGCGAGCAAAAATTTCGACCCAATGCTGAGTCGAGCGAAAAAAGAATATATTTCTCGTACACTTTCCGATGTTGCGGCTTCCCGCTCTTAAGCATTTCCCCTGGTGAGCAAATGTGGTCTACAATTTAGCGGGAGCTACGTGGATGATTAAAAGCCGCCTATTTGCTGTGCTGGCAGAGTGCTTTACTTATCGCTATAGCGTATGGGCATTGCTGGGAGAATCGAGGAACAGGATCAAGATCATCTTTCCCTTACGTTCATTTGCGCTTTGCCATGCAGTTTTTAAATTTATGCATCACGCCATCCGGCACTGTGGAGGGAAAACCCCCGGTGATTTGCAGATGCTGGGATGCCGGATAGATTCATTAGAGGTTGTGTCATTATAATGACATTGCCTGCTTTGCTTGCGGCGACAGAAATACTGGAGAAACTGGTACTTTTCCCCCTTTCTGCAACTTAATCAGCACAATCAGTCAGGTAGAAATGGCACGGATCGGTGACCGATGCGGTAGAACGTATCCTTTTAAGTGATTAAACCCAGTGATCCTGGAGAAGCAGTAACTTTTACATCGTTGCTTGATTATGCCTCGACACATGTTGCCACTGCGAGGCGACAACCATTCACTTTAATACCGATGCAACCGTAACCGAATCAAAGCGGTGGAAGTTGATGTAAGCGACACGCGGTGCAATTTAAGGATCTGCTAGTGTTGTGTACTACGACGATCTCCTGGGAGTGTTGCGCTCCGAGGGTGTACATTGAATGCGTGAAGTTGTGTTGTGGGTGATATATGTGATATATTTTTTTAGGCTATACTTCTGCGGCTTCCGTGACTCCTTGTTGGCAACTACGTGGGCGAGGGTGCGTCAACACACTGAGGCGTAAGGTGGGAAAGCATGTGGGTGGGGTGCGAGGAGGCGTGCGGTGGCTGGAACGGATACCGAACCTGCATTTGGTTGGAATTCGTATTTGCTGATATTGCTGAGCGTATTCGTGGTTCACAAGACAAAGAGAGTAGAAAAAACTGACAGACACTCAGACATAGGGAATAAAATTCGCTTGTGAATGGCTCGTGTGTCGGATCCGTATTTTTGTGGCGTCGATTTGCGAAAACAGTCCCTTTTGAAAACGGAAAACAAAACAAAAAATGGTGAAAAAGAATTTACTACACAAAAAAGGCACACAAACACACGCACAAACACACACATGGGCCCACTTATTCGTACTCAACGAAAAGAAAGCAAGTTTGAGGTGGGTAGTGTTGTTAAATTTGTTAATAAAAAAACAACAGGCAATAGTGTTTCTTCTTCTTCTTGGCATTACGTTCTTCCTCGCGAGAGTTGTTACTGTTATTTATAATTCAACCATCTTCGGTTGTATTTTTTGTGCCGCATGTGATTTTGACACTAAAGAACAAAAGGAATTCCGAAAACTGAATAAAACAAAATAAATGAAAACGACCGAGCGGTTGTCGCATCGCGGTTTTTGGAAATGTGTAATGGCTAAGCTTGCCAGGATCATTTTTTTCATGCACATTGCCGAATGAATGTTTTTATTGCGTTCAAAGCATTCTTTTAATAGTTTCGACGCAGATAATATTACTGCTGTAAAAATAAAGTTTTGCTATTGGTTACTTACATCACTTTAATTTAAATCGTCACGGTTTGAGTAGAATAAAACAGATAAGCAATACACTGCTTAATACAACTATAACGAGCTACTGTTTATGGATTTTTAAGGAACAGATAAAAATAGAACATAACAGCCAACAAATAATGTAATAACACTAGACATAGTAGCTTCTATCGTAAAAAATGTATTTTATAACAAAACATATTTTGTATTTTTGTTTTGTGAAAAATGGACTTTCGTTACATGTAAATTAAAATTCAGATCTGCTTATTTATAAAACATACAAAACCTGCTTAATGTTTAATACAAAAACGTTGTATAGTTATGTTATACACTGTATAACAAATAAACGTAACCGGAATTTCTCATTTATGGACTGCATTTTATAGCAATTATGAGCAATTATTGAAACGCACAAATAAACAAAAAGAAACAACTAGCAAAAGGATATCAAGTGATCCGAAAACCGGCAGTGTTTTTGTAATAGCTGTGTTCTAATACTACGGGCAAATAGCGATTGAAATATGGGACACTTATGTAATGTAGCCTTAATGAAAATGTATACCAAATGTTAATTAAATAAACAGTCAAACAAAATATGTTAAAAATCAATAACAATTTAAAATGATTCGTCCGATAACAGGTCCTCAAACAAAGCAAGACTGAGAACGGAACAGAATCTGGAAC
Source organism: Anopheles christyi (assembly GCA_000349165.1). Lineage (NCBI taxonomy): Eukaryota > Metazoa > Arthropoda > Insecta > Diptera > Culicidae > Anopheles > Anopheles christyi. The sequence continues at coordinate 1,458 of KB700038.1, read as the reverse complement.
TTTGGTTTAATACTGTAAATGATTTAGTTATTGTGGTATTAAAGAATTATTATATCTAAAGAGCTGTTTTCGCTAACAGAATGCCTTTTAAAAATTCAGACTTAAAGTGTTTTTTTGTTGTTGTTGTTGTGATTATACAAATTCCATCCAAACACCATTTCCAGCCAGTTAGCAATGAATGTATTGAATTGTAACGATTGAAAAGTGCGTAAATTACCCCGGAAAAGGTTTAAACATCTTTACATGGTGCGGTATTAGGCAGAACATACTTCATTGCAAAGCTGCACATATTAGTCGAAATGAAACGTTAAGCGTAGTTACAGTAGCATTGTGCAAAGTAGCGTGTTTTTTAATAGGAGGAATTAACACCAGGTGCCTGGAAATTGTTGGAAATGGTGAAGCCAATTACACACAAATTTCATGTAAAAGACAATATTACGCGGATAAAAACATTCAGCGTTTAGGTGCTTTAAATAAATTTTATGTAAGGTGGTCAGCTAGTACGGCTATTACAGTGTGGTGGTTGCTAATATTCAATACAAAAAAGGGTAGCGCTCGTGAGTTTGGGTTTGCGGAGGCCTTCTGTTCCATTTTCTAATTAAAAAACATAAAATAAAACAAACAAACACTAGACAAAAAAGCAAACTCTCTTTGTAACTGATAATGGTCTAACAAAAATAGTGCATTGGTGCTTTTTGGTATTTGTAACCTAAGCCAGTAAATTAAAACAACTTTGTAAAAACAAAAGCATGAAACTGTAAAAAATATAGCATAATTGTTTTAAAAAAATACAAAAATTTCGAGGTCGTAACGAGCTTGACAAAAAAGCGTTTGCAAATACTTTCTTTATATGTGTTAGAACACAGCTTTACATGGTGAAAGTGTTCATTGTGTATGCTATAAACTTAAGCTATTTGGTTAGTAATACTGCTGTGCCCTGACTTTTATAATTAAATATCCGTCTAATAGAATTCAGATTGAAACTAAAAACTAAGTGCTTAAAAGGAACTAATATATTCTTAAGCTTACAATTTTTTCGAACAGTATAAACAAATACAAAGATAGTGGAAAATAAAGAAAAAATATCATTCATTTATGTTACAAACGAGTATGAAAACATTGAATGATAAAATTACTATAATGAAATTAATTTAAAAATAATTGCAATTGTCATTGTCATTGACATACATATTTAAAAACATTGCAACACTTAGAATTAGTTTTAATCACTATTTCTCTCTCACTCTTTCTCTCTCTCTCTCTCTCTCTCTCTCTATTGCATTACGTTTTATGCGAACATTTGCAATATTTTATTTAACCTACAATTGTTACTTAAAATATTTAGAAGGTTTTATTTTCGAGAATATGTTCCTAAGCGATCTTCGTTCCTTTGCAACAGGAGTTAATGTTATGTTATATTGATATTTAAAAAATGATTATATTACTTTAGAACATATC
>KB700027.1:15181-28795 GCA_000349165.1 Anopheles christyi | reverse complement strand
TTCTCATCGACCCGTCGGGTAGACCTTTCACGCTTGCAAGCATTACAGCGGCAGCTAATTATCACGAGGCCATCCTGCCGTGCACATTAAAGATAGAAAGAAACAGAGAGAGAGAGAGAGAGAGAGAGAAGGAGACAAGAGTGAATAAATATATGAATTCGGTTGCCAAATGACTTTAACCCAACACCAACTTCTCTCTTACCTCTTCTTGTCTCACCATCCAAACCAAGTTCATTGTCGAGATGTTCGATTGCTACTCTTTTTGTTCGCTACGATAAAGTCATACAAGTTTCTACCGCGCTTCAAGAACTTGTTGGTTACATACGATGCAATTGATTCAAGGTAATGACACTTCTGTTTTCCCCTAAAGTGCTTTAATTCCCATAGTTTGAAAAAATCAGTCTCGTCTCAATAAACAATTAGTTCCATAACAGATTGTCTGGTTTAGTCAAACAACTATCCCTCCCTCTATTTACAGATAGTCCGCCATAAGGTTAACTTGAATAAACTGGCTGCACCAGCCCATAAAACGACAGATGACGCACATCGATTGAGAGTATGGGATGCCAACAGTTAAAAGCAGCAGTGGATGATATCGCGAATCGCGAGTACGCACTCAATGAATAATGCAAATTAATCACTTCTTAATGTGCGAGAAGATTTCCGTGCTGGATCGTCGCTGACTGTATCATTTGGCAGCTGACCAAAACCGGAAATACGGCCAAACATAGAATAGTTTTTTTTTTTGTCATTTTGATGCTGATCGTATGCTTGGTGAATTTTAAAGCAGAAATCATGCCGCAAGCCTCAAGCGAATATTTAATTTTACTTATACAAGTTTTTGGTCTCGATCCATATACAATTAGGGAGTACTAAGCAGCACACACATCTTTTATATTAAGTATGTAAATATTTGCTAGGTATGTGTTGGCCTTGAGTGTGAATGAGTACCAGATTCAAACAAAAAAAATCCAGAGGCGAATTTTTAGTATATTATCATATTAATATGGTTTTTAGATATTAAAAATAATCCCATCCCATAAACAATGTGTACATCCATCGCTTGACAATCACTACTTCAACAGCTATGGTTCCCTTGGCGGGCTGGCTTACCCGCTCAATTCTGTTTCTATAACACACGTTATTGACCATAGATAACACATGCGTGATGTATTCCTAGCTCTTATGATGAATGAACCGTATATGCGACTTTCCTGAACGCTAATCTATCGATCAGACGACTTCTCGTACGATTCAACAGCCGATGGCCAAACGAAAACTGCGCAAAAGCACGCCGCGTCTTCACTTTTGTTTCATCACCCCCATATCAGTGTGCGTCGACCGCGATGATTTTGTAACGAAAGTACCCTTCCAAAAACGCTAAGCTCGTCAACAAACAACCTTGACCGATCGCGCGCGAGGTAGATGCTTTTGCTTTGGGCCGTTCGTTTGACACGCCCTAAAAGATACGCATTACAGCAAACGGGTCGTCTTTCAAGTCAAAGCTCGAGTATGAGCGTTATCTCTGCTTTAGTGTATTCCAGTTGCGTATACGATGCGTCACCGCAGGTATCATGCACATTGCATTGTTAATGGAAATATGCATTCGCCGAACTCGAAGGATATGAATGATGCAACAAAAAACATGTCCAAAATATCGCTTAGTAAATATACGAACGTCTTTTGCAATAGCTTCAGAAATATTGTCTTCTAAATTGTTCTAAACATTACGAAATCGTACATAAAAAAACTCAAAATGCGGATAATCATCTACGCAAAGTACAATACGTTATGACATTCTGTACATTGCGTGCTAGCCAATTTACGTTCTACTGTGAAACATGACAACTGTACAACCTAAAATGTTCTACACTTACACCTTCGAGCAGCTTATCAAGAAAATACACCTGATCAAATACTACGGTTAACGCTAATTTACAGTACCTTGCTAAATGATTTGCCAAAACCGATACAATACTAAAGTTTTTTATATTTTGCATTTTAACCAACTTTCACAATCTTAAGCGAATCTTTGCAGCCTTTGACGTCAGTTCTGTAGGGTCATTTGTACACACAACACAAGTACTCTTCAGAAGACACGATCCTGCAAGCTATGACGTGCCGCTTCCCAGAAACTCGTTGGTATGCTTTAAGCTTCTTACCAAAAAGATTCCTACCCACTTTGCGGTAACGAACCCTGATGGGAGGAAATTTGTTTTTTTGTAATTATCCGTACCTAATTATCAATTCTTGTGTTCCATTCTGACGAAAATAAAAAAAATCCATTCCTTGACCAAATTTCATGCCAATTTTCATGCTCCTTTAATTTCATTATGTTTTGTTAAGGCGAAACAAAAATAATTCTTTGACGCAAATGGACGCTCCAGGCCATTTCTAGAGATCAACACAGGGTAGCTCTTTATACGATTAGCTTAAATCTGGAGATCGTTTTAATGTTCGCTAAAAGCAAAACAATGGTACAAGACAATCACTTCCCCTTCAAACATAGCTAAGCTTACTGTGTGCCACGAACGACGGTCGACATGGACAATTTAAGATTAGTTATCACACAGCACCAAACCCTGATGCCTTGCGTGCAGATAGACAAATATCCCTGTCATGGGATCATAAATTCCTTGACATCAGTAATTGCACTGTTACCACTGGCTGTCGCCTACGTTTCGGGTACGTACGTAAGTCAGAAGCTTGAATCTGATGCAATCTGACCGATCGATTACGGGGGTCTCTTCCATCTTGAGCGTGCAACTCTCGCGAAACACACCATTTCGCCGACGCCTTCTCACCCGCGTTTGACGACCATTAACCTCTTTGTTGACATGCTGGGTTCACGTTAGGTAGCGTCGCAAAAACAACCCGGCTTTAGCATGGCTGGCTCAACAACGCAACGAAAACAAAATATACCAAACGCGATGAAGGAAATGTTACCAACGCGAACGAAATCGAATGCCTCCTTCCCGACCCAGCCTACATGGGCCTGTGTTCTTATCATGACTCCTCTTCCGATAGTTGAAAGGCAAGCAAACCGGGTCACCAGAAATTGCAAATCGTCAGACAAACAAACAACACAAAGCCCGACCCCCTGCAAACACGAACGCTGATTAGCTCACCAACACGTACCTTGCATCCTGCGAGCCACGCTGACCTTCTCAGCTGCCTTCCCGATCGCTGAAGTTGGACGAATAACACACCCCCGAACCACACACACAGATACCGATCATAGCAAACAAATATACAAGAATTCAAAAGTCATCATCAAATGGCATCTCGTTGATGACGAAACGGCGCAAAGTCTCTACTCGCCCACGGCAACGGTAAACCACGAGATTATCACGCTATGACGGCTATTGTGACGTTTTCTCGTCGTACGATTGAGTACAACTAGAATAAATATTATGATTCGGATTCTTCTTACACAATTACGTGTACTGCTTGTTTCTAAGCATATTTCATCTGCAATGTTGTAGATTTACAATCCGTGGTTAGCACTTTGGGGTGTTTTATGCTACATTTTTCATATTTTTTTGTTTGCGGAGTAATGAATTTAACACTCTTTATCGAAATATTTTATTAATCATGTAATTCTCCACCGGTCTCTACTTAACCCTGAACTGATAGCAATAACATGTATCTTTTAGCCGCAAAACTAACCCTTGTCCATGTGTCTGTTTTTTTCTCTATTATTTTACTGCCCCTTTAACCTTCCATCTTCAGTACCTACACTTAAAACATTATGTCATTATGACAAGCTTTTATCTATCCATCACTCGAGATACAGAAATTAACACTAATTCATGCACCTGCGTTCCAGACGGGAACTAGCATTTTACAATTACCGCAATGTGAAAGAGCAAAAACTGTGCAACGATTAAAACAAGCACTAATTGATGTCAAACATCGGTGTGTGTCATTGCCACTGCCAGCAGATTTTTGTTTTTGTTGAGGATTGTACATTCTGTGCTGACTCTGTGGTATTACTTCCTAACACCTTTTTTCATTTCAAAATACAAAAATACTTTTTCATATCCTTATTCTCTTAAGAAAGGTTAGCTCTAGAGCGTAGTATCACACTCTAACGTCGCATTCTGCTTGCGTCACTATGCGATCATTTTATTCAAAACAAAAATAACATTTTGAGTTTCTTTTTGTGTATCTTTTGTTTATCATTTACCATCGGAAACCACGCAACCCTTTTGATCATAACATGCGACCACCACACAAAACATGAACACATACCGTTGGCGATCACTCTACAATGTTATGATCCTTTGGTGCAATGTCCGGCGTAAGTCTGTTTAAACGAAAAATGACGTCACAGTGAACGAAATTCGTGACTTGGGAAAGCCCGCTACAGACAGAAAATCGCTTCATGCCATCAAGTCAACGCGGAAAGGCGATGGTCTTTCCATCGATACGTACGATCCAAGGACGCCCAGAAAAACAACACTACGAAACCACACTCCCTCCTTGCATTTGACGGTGGATGATTGTATTTGTGTGCGATGGCGATTGCCAATCGACTGCCGACTGCCGACACCTTCTCCAATCCGCATGCATTGACGATCAACTGGCGATAATGGAACCGCTGGTGGAAGTTTCTCGAATACGTATCGAGCCGCATAACCTGCAGACAAAAGCTTTGCGCTTGCTCGCGGAAGGAAATAAAAGCCGAACTTTGGACTGGAGATTATAAATGTGCGCCAAAACAAACGCATGAGATTCTTTTAGGTGCTATGGTGGCATTGAAACATACGTTTCAAACTTCTAGCTGAAGAGCGAAAGCGAATCTCATTCGAAAACATTCCAGAGCGAAGAGTAAATAAGCGAGCCATCATTCGTTTTCTAAACACATAAAGAAGTAATTTGCATTGATACGCTAAATTCAGCAACTAAGATAGCAAGGTTCAGCTGTAACGAAGGCACCGGTAAATCAAGCGGCTCCATTATACGCTAAATTGGATCGTGGCTATTATCAATCCTACATCTTATCATTCGATAAGTATCATTTTTTTATTTGCAACATTGTTACCAAACTAATGAATGTTTTCATGGCAGTTCAAATAACTGCACAGTTTCAAATCATCCAGGTTTGCATTAGAACGATACGATGTACTCCATATTGTTTGAAAATCGTTGTTTTTTTATCTTAGGTCAATTATCGAACTGAAGATCACACCAAGACTGTGGCCCATTTGCTTTTAAAATCGATTAAACCGGCATTGTCCCTTGGAATGTGTTAACATCAACCGGTTAGTATGCCGTACATCAGCTCATTCCGATTCACAACATAAACATAAGGCTCCGTTGTTCCTAATCCGGAAGCGATATACCGCTAAGTGGAATCTCAAAGCAAACCCTAACCGGTGCGATCTAGAAATTATTTCCGCATTTACAATACATGTATGTGTACGTAATGTAAAAGCCAAAATAGCAGAATAATCTTCCATGTATATGGATAATGTATGTCAAAAAACATAACTCAACAATTTACCTCAAGAAGCAGGCACGCAAGATCATACTGTAATTCAGACATTATTGTATGTTTTTGCTTAACTTCTGCACACTCTAAATATACTACTAATTGCTGTACTACTATCATTTTCTACCATTCCACAAAGCAACCCATGAGCGGCTGTTTTACCCATGAGCAACGCAGATAAAGCAATTTGTTGAGGATTTGCGCAATAATACACACCGACTTCAAATTTTCTGCAACTGACCTCCATCCGGAGGAGCGCTCAAGTAGCAAACGGGGTAAAAATCTTCGGTGTAGCAAACAAACAAGTAGCAAAACGGGGTAAAAATCTTCGGGGTCTTCAATCTCAAGGCTTTCTCAATCATCGTTCGGCGGAATACCCGTGAGCCAGGTACTTCACTTCAATTACGCTACACCATGGGACCGTTTGCGTCAGCCAAAATTACCCATCACCGTTTCTAGATCTGAGTGAACTAAAAAAAGCCTCGTATGATCGCGCAAAAAAATCACACCGCGAGCCAAATGCCCTCAATCTCCCACCTTCGCGTAATTCCTTTTCGATTCTGCGCTTGCCCCCGTGGCTGCTAGTTAGATCCACGAAACAACCAATACCTTTGATTCTATCAGTTCATGAGATGATGCCAAACAAAAGAAGATCATATAACAGATCATGCTGACAATTGAAAACAGTCATCCAATCTACGCGAAAATTCACAGTAAAAAAATCGATGCGTTCTAAACTCATGTCTGCGTGAATCGTTCGGACTGCGGTCTAGCCACGTACGTGCGTAATGAATTTTGAACGACCTACATTTGTACACACTTTGCGATATATTTTTGATTTTTCTCGTAATCAATACGAAAATATACATTTAATTTAAGCTGTAAGTAAAAAACCATAAACCTTCAGTAAAAATCTAGAATCATAAAGAGAAGTGGCTTCACTGACAACAAGCCAACCATTTCACTACCACTCCAATGAGGTGTATCCAATGACGCAGATAAAAATGGGAGTTCCCACTCATCCTAACTTTGAACCACCTACATGGTTCATACATCAAATGACTGAGCAACTTTAGTGCATTCAATACCTAACACTTGGCGCACCTTGCATTAACATTTGTTGGCAATGGATAGTTTGACAGAGAGAAAGTCCAGCAATAATACTTGAAATTCTAAATTCGGCCGTTAAATCTCCGAGCCGACGTGTCCATCGAATGGACCACATTTTCCCATTACATTTTTTTTATATAACAAGACTTGAGTCCTGAGATCATTCGTCAGGACTTCTAATGTTCATTTAACAAATGATTATACTAATAAAAATAAGTAGATAACAGCCCTCTCCGAGCTAATGGTTTGATGGTTCTCAAATAAATAGGAGAAGTATTGAAGTTATTGTTATTATCCTTGTTTAATAATAGATGTTTTAAAGATCTGAGCATTTATCAACAGATCGTCAATTAATCTTAGACCAATTTTTTTTAAAGTTAACAAAAACTTACTCTATATCACGTTGTATATCTTCAGGATTTTAACACAGCAATACCGAGTCAACTAAACCATATGTTAAGCATGGGGAACTATTTATTGTGAATTAAAATGACACTCATTCAAAAATCAACTACGGAATTAGCTGGTTGAAATCCCTTAAAACCATCAAAAGTAAATGGAATATTGTATGTTATAGAGAAATAACATTTATTCAATTCACAAAAGACATTTAAACGGCGTTGAAAAGATCAATTAAAGGAACGAAATTGGAGTGATGCAATTAAGGTTCAATTGAAGAATTATATCAATAAAGAATGTTAAATGAAAATAAAAGCATATTATCACTTGGTTATTCTTCCATCCACCGTACGCCTTAAGATTACGTTTTATTATTTAAGCACAAACATAAACCAAAATTGTTCTCGTTGTGCTTGCGTAAAGTAATTATCGTCTTTGCTCAAACACATTAAAATTAATTTCATAAGGTTTAATTAATATTGTTTTTTTGCTAAGGGTATAATTCATTCGTGTTCCAAATACACATTCCAGCAACTAAATATAACGTCGAAAGCAAATGGATTTCAACCACTTGTATATTACTATTACCTAGAGGTTATAAATTTTAGAGTAAAAATAAAAACAAAATTTCTATTGAATTGTCAAGTCGTACGATCTAACAACATGCACGTCATGGGTTCAATTCTCATGAGGACTGAGCACTCCCCCCTACGTATGACAGACTTTCTTGCAATAGGTAAATTAATAAGTCACAGATAGAGCCCATTAGTGGCTTAGACAGACTGCGATCGACTGCGACTGCGACTGCGGTTGTTGAGCCAAAAAAGAAGAAGAAGACATATCTTTAAGATTGGATTATTATTGCTCACGTTTACCGTTTGCTATCAAGTTAGAACTCGATCCTTCTCAATCGTGTTTCTCTTCAGTTGATTTGCATGTACCAAAGAACGCCCATTTAATTGAGTAAATAACATCCGTCGTTTCCATAAACACATTGCGCATCTTCTCTGTGGCGGTAAATTGTTGTTTGTGTGCACGTGTATATTTTTGTTTTGTCTTTCTTTTAAACTTTATTTTATTCTAAGCGGTATTCACACCCTGGTGCATGCCCAGGGTGATAGCCGCCCGCGCCCGTTAGTTTGATGGTAATTAACTGTAACCTTCTTTCTTTCCGCTGTCACAACGTTACTGCAGTAGAAAGGTTTCAGTTCACAAACTATGGCGGAGTTCCGAAGGCAAACTTCATACCATCGCTTAACCAAACGTGCTGAATGAGTAATTTTCCGCATAAGTTATCCGTAGTAAAACTTGATCAAGTATCACCAACAACTTGTTTGGTTAAACATGTGGGTGAGTGTAGACACTGTGAGACACTAAGAGAAAACGAAAATTTAATCACTTATTTTACATTTTGTAATAATACAAGATAAAAAATAGCGATAAATCTATTTTTAAATAGTTTTTTTTTTTCATAAAACTACTTCAGATTATAAATATCATTACAAATATTGCGATTCACAAATTGTAAGCAGAATTTATTTCCATGTCAAGTAATTTGAAACAAGTTTAGCTGTGGGGTAGAGCAGGTTCCATATATCGCACTATAAATTGCTTCCAAATATTCATTATTCAACTTCAATCATTGTGCTTGTAACTTGCTTTTTCAAATCCCAGTTTGACCAGCTGCAAGGTGCATTCCGAACAAGATCACGCTTTCGCTGTGTGTCTTGTGCAAACCATTTAATTTTACTGCTCGAACATGTTATGTGCCATGCCCCGTGCACATGTTTGTAGCGCCATCGCTCTCAAAACCTCAATCTCATACGCATAGATCTACCCTACGACCGAAAACTGGCCGCCGATGGAATGTCGTTCCCAGCTATGAAAAAGCCATCCTTCGATTCAAGGGTTCAAAGTCCAACATATTTTGAGGCTCACGATGGGTTCTTCCATCATTGCCTTTCCCTATCACGAGGGTTCACTGAAATAATGCTAACGATAGACGGCTCCGAGCTTGCCAACATTAGGCCTGCTCTTATGATTCTAAAATATCCAACAAACCTAAAGGCGTACCCCGAAGGAAAACAGTGAGAATAGAATTATGTTTAGAGGCGAGCATAGTTCAGAATTCGTTATCGCTTTCGATTTCGGGTTCCGTTCGTCTATCTCTGGTTTATGGTTGTTGTCACTTTTTTCCCTCCGAAAACTCTCTTCTACCATTACAATGCCTTGCTATTTTATTTTATCTTTTGAAATACCCAGTTTGACCATCAATCGCAGAACAATACCTGCTACTCGAAAAACCACGGTCCCTGGAATTCATATTAACTTAAACCCGCTACTGCGATGTAAATACAACGTGACCAATTTGCGCTGTCAATATAAAACATTCCGCACCGGATCCAATTTGTTCTCGTTCTCTTGAAGGTCAAATGCTGATTAGACATCAGCTGCATTTATTGCACGGAGAGAGCATGCCCGCATCACATGCCCGTCAAAAAACAGCACTGTAGTCCAAAAACTACACGGGAAAATAAGTTTAAACGAACATGATTACCATGTGAACGCTTCCGGATCGATGCATAGCCTTCGTGTGCATAATCATGCGACCGACAACAGCACGAACCTTTACGAATGTAGCATTGCATGCACACCCCACCACTGGTACGATAAGCACGCCGAAGATGCCTGATGCCACGTGATCTTCACGTGTTCTTCGATGCGATCACGAACAGTGTGAAGTGTAGATGCGTGAAAGCTACGCTGAGATGTCGCACTACGGTTTAAGACGCTTATTGCTCCCTTCGTGAATGGGACTTTGATTTCGATCCTCTTGTTATTAATATCAGTCTTATTTTCCCCGTGCTTATCGACAAGGTTAGGGCATAGACCCGAAACAAATTTCGGCTGTGATGTAAGCCGATTCCTAAGCCTTGAACAATAACCGTGGGTATCGTTTGAAGCTAGACCAAGCTAACCGGTCCTAACCGGTCGAACATGGAACACACCGATTGATAAGATCACTGTGATGAACTGTTCCTTACAAAATCGTTAAATCAGATCGGTGCTCTCCACTCACGTGCAATTTTACCAATTTATATTGTCCACGAATCTACAGATGCTGTATTTTGTATTACTATATAAACTTAATAAACTATTCACTTCAATCGATATGCTCGGTATGTTCATGTGTATTCACGTTTTATGTTTGTTTAACGTTATGTGAAATACTAATGCGTTTAAATGTAGTTATTAAACGTGTTAAACCTTCTAAAACAATGTGTTGAATATGTTCTTTTCACGTTTGTGTAAACGCCGTAATGTACATCAGAGTACATGTGAAGTAGTTAATTTAAAAAGTAACTATAATAATAAAAAAGAGCTTTACTTTTATATCCACTGATTGACTTTTCAACTGAATTTTGAAACGATCGTACTCTTCACCCTCTACTACAATTGCACATTCAAACATCGCACCAACTATGCCAACATGACATTTGACCTTAGCTTTGGCACCTTACGCGATTGCTGCTACAATTCCTCGACCGCACGTTGTAGTATGCAGTATAGAAGTACGCACGGTAAAATGCAAAACGGGTTTCGTTTCGTCAATACACATCAGCTACTGACTGTACATTTTCCACCGCTCCTGCCTTTAAAGGACGATAAGTTAGATTCAACCAAGCAAATCACGCTATTTCCACGTATCGGTAGGCGGCTGTTCGTGCGATCTGTTTCGGCCAACGTAGAGTGCGATGCCACTTAACCAGGCCAATGGTCACACCACCATCGCTGTTGCACGCACCTGCACGCACTAAAACAGTGGCAAAGGTAGGTGTATTGAACAAACACAAACCCCTTTTCACCTTCTACTACTGTACTACTATTAAAAACAACACCTCAGTCAGACAGAGCATATCGTACACTACGATGCCATTCTGCTGGTATTCCTTGACCCAGCAACTCTTTGTACTTTGCTCGATTTGTTGTTGCGTATTACTTTAAAAAAAGTATCTTGAAAAATCGGTATTTCATTCTACAGCACCTTACTCTCAAACATACAATTACTCACATATTGTATGGGCTGCCAATACAATACTTCCAATAACCATTCAGTATTTACAAACAAAACGGAAGCGGCACAATTATCGGGTTGAGATAGTTCTACTAGCTGACAAACCTTAACCACACTAGATTATCATGAAAAAATATCACCTTTATTTATCTTAATATTTACGCAACTTTTTCGATCATCCTTCTAATAAACTACAGGAAACAAGTATTTGCTTAACATTGTGCTTAACTTTATTTCTGCTAAATAAAGTTCCACGACAGAGCTGACTCACCCATAATGCACAACAACCGTTTCCTGTCCCGCTGTAGGTGTGTCCGAGACCGTCCAAGATCTATCACGATTACCGATTACAAAATGGAATTTGAACTTATGTTTTGTTCAACTCAACTAAAGTTCTTTATCTTTTTTGCATGATAGTTATATTTTTCCGGAGAGACAGATTCTTTCAGTTCATTTACAGTGCATCCAAAGCTCGTGTATTGCACGAAACAGCATTGGCTCGTCACCAGTGCAGTTCGTCAGCTTTAGGAGTCTAGTTTACAACACATGCAACTTTCTCATTTCACACATAAACTGAAATGAAACACACGATTCATCGGTATTGTTATTCTAATATATATATTTTTTTTTCTATGTCACGTTTTATTTTCCATTTCGTTTCAGATTCGTTTCACTAATCTACATTTTTTCATTCAGATAGACTAACAATCTTTACAAAATTTGACTTACACGCGACGCTGTCATTAACATCGGCTTGCCACCATTTGCTTTGCTAGGAATTTCCGCTCGATTGTTTTTACACTCTTTTGAACCAATAATGGTTACTTGAACATTTACTTTCGCGCTGATGCGATACTTGCTGATTTTAACATCGCCCGAGACTTTTTCTTCTATTTTCCAAAAACAGAGCTCAAGGTCCGTTCTTGTTCCATCGAAACTAAAGCAACTGTAGGCGTTAATGTATACGCGCCGGGTAAAAATTACCTGCCATCAAAACGATTTTTCATTTTTTAGTGCCAACCATATCTTTACCAAAAACACCACTTCCTCATCCGGATGTCACATGATGATGTTCTTTTCTACTACGTTGTTTCAGTTTTAATTTCTGGCTTTTGCAGTTCTCTTCTATTATTTATTCTTTTCTACCATTTTTTTCCTATCACCATCTTATCACGAACTTTCCTTTCTTTTGCTAACTTGTTAATTCCAAACAAACTCATACATTGCTATTTCTTTTAATTTTTTCTTTTTCTTGGTTTAATTATTTTGATCAAGTTTTTCTGTTGTGCTCTAAAAGTATTGTTTTATTATTAACGGAATGATTTCATATCTTTTTGGCTCTATTTCAAGCCACGAATGGAAAGAAATATTTTTTATCCTCAATTAAAAGCTGTTGAAATGTTTACGAATGCGAAATCATTACTATTGTTTCACTGCACGTCAATAGCTATGATTGAATCTAGTATCGCTTCAAGTTCATGTATTTCTAACTTTATTTTTAAAAGGGCCTTACTAGACAAATCAACATAATTGAGAATTGTCAATCTCTGTCGTTATAAAAAGCATATCCTTCAAGCTAGCGAAACACGTAAAGCATTTTGCAGACAAAATCCAATTATCATAAGACAACATTTGCAATCTCGCTTCAGAAACAATATCAGACGTATTTAACTTATCACCGCATGTCTATGCTTCACTAAGTTATATCCCGATTTGACCCAACGACCAAATTCTAACAAACGTATTATGGTTGGCTAATCTTAGAATTTCAACCACCATTACTTTATGTCTCTGATACAGTACGTATCTATGGTGAACTTATTTATTTCTACCACCATACGGAGCTCAAAAACACAAACAGGTGAATAAAGCGATAGTGAAATATTTTGATTAATGAAAACTATAATAATGATCGACTATCCGCATGACGCATATGCTGTTTATCTGAGGTGTTTATCGGCGAGCTCTGCTCGCTCGTTTGCACAATTCAAAGTGTGTATTACTTGTTAAATGCTTTCGTGTCTCAAATGCTGAACCGATGAACAATTTGAAAAACTTGTTGGGTTGTCTGCTTTGCTACACGAGTAGACTTCTGTCATTACGGGGTATACGAATAAACTCATTCTAATTATATCCTGGAAGTTCCAACTGCTGATGTGATTTTAGATTATATGCCACCAGTTGCTAGAAGACAATCATATGGAAATTTACCAAATGTGGAACAAAACCGTACATATTTTATTGACCATCTTGACTCAATTATATTCCAATTAGCGATTGGAAAAGAATATTCTGTAACTGGGTTAGAAAATCTATTGGGCCAGGATAAATAAATTATTCTGCATCTGCAAATTCTGCAAACCATTACATTTTTTTTTTTTTTTTTGCCGTGCTATTTATACCAGTGTACAGCAAACACAAGGAGTTTGATTTAATTGATTCGGCTACCTCACGATTCAGGACGTCGATCACTACACTACGTTGCGAAAATCCCGAAACGTTATAAAGTAGCAACTGTTGCAATTCCCACCAT
>KB700027.1:0-13340 GCA_000349165.1 Anopheles christyi | reverse complement strand
CATGATGTTGTGCTTTTGGTGCAGCTGGTACCAGACAATCATATGGAAATTTACCAAATGTGGAACAAAACCGTACATATTTTATTGACCATCTTGACTCAATTATATTCCAATTAGCGATTGGAAAAGAATATTCTGTAACTGGGTTAGAAAATCTATTGGGCCAGGATAAATAAATTATTCTGCATCTGCAAATTCTGCAAACCATTACATTTTTTTTTTTTTTTTTTGCCGTGCTATTTATACCAGTGTACAGCAAACACAAGGAGTTTGATTTAATTGATTCGGCTACCTCACGATTCAGGACGTCGATCACTACACTACGTTGCGAAAATCCCGAAACGTTATAAAGTAGCAACTGTTGCAATTCCCACCATATGAAATCACACTATCCTAGTCACGCGTGCACACTATCCTTCGAACTATAAGTTACAGTTCAAACGATATCTTTTTCCTCAATGTGTCCCCACAACCCAAGCATTCAGAATCAATCATGTATTTGAACGCATGCACCTAAAACAAACTCGCAGCAGCTGCAAATATCCATCCGTTCAAATACAGTCCTACGCACAAGGAAACAATTTACAGAAATTATAAATAATTTAATATACATAAAGCTTGAAAAATGAAAGTCTCAAGTACGCAATCTTTCGGTTAGAAGATTGCAATTTAGGATTTTTACGGGAGAGCACGCATGTAAGGTACATGGTAGTTTACTAACGGAAACAACATTACATGAACTGTACCGAATAATATATAGCAAACGCAGTGACGTTTTCTATGTAACAGGTTTTGCTGGAGTTCGCACTTCTATGCTTTCCTGTTTTTTTTTTTTTTAAACTTCCATTACTGATCAGCTGATTTTGACTTCTCTCTTTAATGTCTCTAAAGCAATAGCCCTTAACCAAACATGCGCGTCTTCTTAACCCAATCCCCGACATGTTTACATCACACATACAAACAAACAAACATACTTTCATCAAGTCTATCACCACAGTCTGCTAACAAATCGCGTACCTCTCTCTTCTTACTTTCTTTTGCTGCTGCCCAATCTCATCCGATTGGTTGGTTGGTTGGTTGGATCTTCATTACATTGTTAAACGTGCACTATATCCATAGCTGATGATATTTTACATCGTTTCAACTACACTGAATGCAGTATTGATTGATCCTAATAGCAACTTTGCTTTGCAATTGAGTTTTTCTTATGGTGAGGTCATTGTAGAATAGCATTATTGCATTAAAATTGTACACAATACGAACCAACCGGGAATGTGATCCACATCTTTGCCCACGAGGACCAACCAACAACAATCTTGAATAATAGTGCACTAACAATGATGGATGTGAAATGACGATCAGCAACAAACACAAAGATGAATAGGCCTCTCTACACCGGCCCGACATCGCTCTGATACCGAGCCGTCAAATAGTTGGCTGCTTCACTCATCTGTTCAAGCGACCGGTACAGTCCAATCAGATGCATGCGAAACTGTTTGGCAAGCTCAGCGCTACGATCCTGCTCTTGATTGCCCTCTGACTCGATACCTGAGTCGTTTTCCGCCGACGTTTCACTGTCGGAATCGCTTAGCGTACTCGCCGAGTTGGAGGAAGCTACTGATACCGTGCTCGGGCGTCGAATATGACCTTTCTGCGATGTCGTCGTTGCCGTGGCAGGACTGCTGCTGCTTACTTCGACTTTTTCACTTCCGGTCACTGAGGATCCGGTGTTGTTATTGATGTTCATGGTCACGTCCGAGATAGTGTTATTGCTAGTGCTACTTGTTGCGGAGATGTTCGTAACATTGGCGTTAGTGTTATTGCTGTCAACCTTTGACGATGTCGATTTCGTTGAACCCATAACTACCGACTCTTCCATATTATCTTCTGCATCCTGCCGACCCCAAAGCAAATCCACTTTGACTAACTTCAACATGTTGTATAATTGAAACAGTTCTGAAGTGTTCAGGACTTCCCGTATCGAAGCACGGTTGGATTTCTTTCCGTGATGTGCTCCATGATGTTGTGCTTTTGGTGCAGCTGGTACCGTATCTGTAGTATCACCAACCTATTACCAAAGAAAAATATGAACAATTTATAGGTGGTTAGATAGGTGTTATAATTACATTAATATTTTGAGCAGTAAGCGAGCATCAACTGTACACTACAACCACCTCGAATAAACAATTTCTCCTCCTAGCTAGATCGCTCTTGGCATTAGCAACCGACATCAAAACATTAATGCTTCAATTTGCTTTTTTTAACTGTTAGAAGACTTAAACTTGCATTTAAGGTAGGACCTGTGTGGGAATTCCGACTGAAAAGAGAAAGACATTTCTGAATTTTATACAATTGTTGCGCATGATCAGCTACACATGTAGGTCTACGTTGTAGTGATCTGTAGTATGTTCGCAGGGTAACTTGCTAACAGCTTACAATGAACACCAACGGACGAAAGGCGGAAAATAGCATAATGCATTCATTTGAAATGATTTCACTTTCATTTTGCAAATTAATCATTTATTACTATAATGCTTTGCAGGTAGAAATATAAACAAACCAAAGAAAAGAGAAATCTTCCAATCATGCAACAATCGGTTGGTCACTATGAAAGTTTAATCAGTAATCACTAGCACTTATTAGTACTTTAAGATCTTTAAGGGGTTTAGACACATTAAACAAATGTTCAGATGACTACACATTTTCCTGAAACATAATTTATTTTCCCTACTCTAACAAACACGTTAAAAATGCAAACTCTTTCAAAATATAAACTTTAATATAAAACAATGTCATTACATAGCTTTGGGAAAAGACGCAATGAAAGGAGGAAGGAAATAAGGCATAAGGGCCACTCAAGCTGATGCAACAATCCACATTAACTGAGCCCTGAAAAGAGTGTTGTAGATAGGGGTTACAAAAATACCTGACGCTCTCCGATCGCAGACGGAGGCGAAAATTGCACACGGAACAACACCAACAAGCCCAAAGAAAACTCGGTGAAGGCACACCAAGCAAAGCAACCGCTATATAAGCCACCTAAACACTTTCTTGGGTTTCTTGACCACCACTAAAGCCCTAACTACCACCAAGAACAAATCAGCTTTTTCAGAAAGCAAACAATTCTTTGCAATGTACTGTGACCTGCATGAAACATACTATGGGCTATTTTACATTACAAGACTGTTGTATGTTTATTTCAATTTGATATAGAGGGTTTTTAAAAACTTTTTAAGATGAAGATGATTTTTCATTTACCTTTCGATCCATCAATCTGCAGGGTACCAGTATCGTCTCATCCATGGTGTTTACGTTCCTGACAAACTTTTCCATGGCATTCAATATGCTTTGGTTGGAGAATTCCTGATCATCGTGGCGTGCGATTCGTCGCAAGCAATTCCTAAAGGAAAATAAAACAAAAAATATCATGTACTACACCATATATTGCATATGAAACGTCCACAATAACTTTATTCATATTCATATTACATATAAATGATAAATTACGTGGGAATGACAGCACTTGCATGACAGCTTCAATGAATGATAGGTGCAATCAATATAATAAAGTATTGAGAAAGGCCAGGTGAAGGCAAAAGTTAATTAGTCTGGTATCTCAGTAACAGTTTATCTCTCTAATAGAAGGTTTATCTTATAAGGATGAGTTAAATTGGACACGCGTAAATGAACCGTTTGTTAAAGTTTCATGGATTACAATATAATGCTTGCTATCAGCCTTCAATCAAACCTCGATCCATCATACATAACATTAAAACGATAAAATAAGTTCAACAAATTGAAATTATAAGTTCAACACGATGCTTGACGAAAGCCACTAGAATGATATTTTGCAACTATAATTGCAGCCATGGCGTTTGTTTTGTGTCCCAAGTCGAAAAAGTTTAAAAAAAGCCTAGATAGCGATATTTTGCTGTCTTCAGCGGAATTTTCCAACTGACTAAAGTTTTAAACTCTGGGCAATGTTTTGTTTATTTTGCACGCCTGAAAAAAAAAAACAAAATAACGCGCAGTACTCTTGTACTAGCACTCATGAAAACACACTTAAAAGTGGCACAGTACAAGTGAGCATTGGCTCAAGGTCTACGTTTCCGTCTATATCCTTCCTAGACTGCACTGAGCCTTTATACCATTTCATGCGAAGGTATAGCAGCATACAGTTCGAGTAAGTCAAGTAGATCAAGTACAGATCAAGTAAGTTAAAAAATACTTTCTTAGTGTTTGTTGCTAACGGTAAAATCTTCAAAATTGCACCACCCTCTTCCTTAAAACTACAATGCCAATCATTGGAAAGCATCTACGATGTTGAAGTCACGCCTTCGTAACATAATTCAATGTGTAGAAATGAAGTAGGTACAATCTTTAATGTTTGAATGACCGATACCGATTAACAGTAAATAAAGTAGTGCCAGCTTGCCTTTGACCTAATATCACTTTCCCTGGCAACATTTTCTGAACTCCCGCATACTGCAGTACATTGGAATGTTGCCTAACGGGTTACGATGCCATAATAAACCAGGAACAGAATAGGCAAACTACCAACCTTTGCTGCCCTTTGCTGCTTTGGAGTAATCGTACTTTTGCGACAAGTGGCGCAAAATGAAATCGCATAACGATAACATAACCTGTTGGTCATACGACAAAATACGTTGCCACATTCGCTAGTGATCGTTATTGTGGTACAAATCTTGGAAAATGGAAAACATACAAAGAGAAAAAACTTTTCTGTAATATTAAGAATATAGACAGAGAAGAGAATTTTTCCAACCTAGCAAACATAACACATCCCACCACACAGACTTTCAATGTCACAACTCTCCATGTGCAATTTACATTTATTTTGATTTTGACGAACGATGGCATGACACGTTTGAACAATTATTCGTTCAAGTTCAAAAATGCGTTTGCCGTACTATCAAATCTTGAAAATATATACAATCTAACCACGTTTGACCTTCTCTGATGTTGGCATTGAGCGAAAAAAAAATCAGTTTTAACAATCATACCTATAGTAATTGCGAAGCAAATACACGTCGTGCTATAAATACACAATAAACTATCATTCAAAGTACCGAACGAAAGTGTACCGATTCGCCTCCTTTACCGTGTTAGTAAGCGGTCTTGCTGGAGGTCAATCTTCAAATTGTGTCGCCCCCAAAATTCAAACACACTCACTAGAGAAGTACGAAATTCCAAAGTCCAACCATTACTATTCCACTAACTCCAAGGAAATTGCTTCTCCAAAGCACGCACAGGTGAGCCTCCTCCACGTATTTTGTTGCTGTTTGTGTGTGCGTACCGTGCGTATAATTTTCACCTGAGGCCGTGACAATTTGACGGTTACCGTCGGAGGATCCAGTGTACCTTGTTTTACCTAACGGACTAACCAGTCCCTTCCATCGCCGCTATCTCAAGGCCCGGCAGAGTGTTACGGTAAATTGTGGAAAAATGAGAGCCACGAACAGACCCTAATAATCGCAGACAAACAGGATGGGTATTTTGTTTTTGATAGCAAATGCTATGAGCCACATGGTTCACCAACCAAGAAAGGTCGTGGTGTTGTACGATAGATGCGAATAAGTGTGAGAATACTGCAAACTTGATATAGTGTCTTGCATATCAAACACTTGTCCAAAAATAACGGCAGGTTAGCAGAACTGAAATTTGTGGGTTTCATGTACGTATTTTAGTGGTATTGTTTTATGCCTAACAACATGTTAGACCGATTGTTTCTGGGATTCGGTGTAACACCTGCGGTAACGACAAATAATATTAACCTTATTATTAATTTGTTACTCATTTACAAGGCATAGTAGCTAATATAGAAACCTTCATTAAATGATTTTTAGAAAAATTTTAATATGAGCTGAGGCATCAATAAATGTATTCGGAATCCTTTATTTCTACAATATCCAATCACGCAACACAATAATAAAGACTAGCAATACTTTTTCGTCTTACACACTTTAATTCTCACACAACACTCTCACTTTCATCAACGACGAATAAATAGTTGCCACCACTGTTCGAACCTCAACTCGAACGTGTTGGGCGGGCTTCATTGTCCAGCTGGTGTCGGTAGAGTTATGGTGCAATGCGGCAAAGATTTTCTTCTCCCCTTCTTACACACATAGTGCAGCAGTAGGGAGCCGCACCATTGACATAGTGGTGACGATGTTGGGTTGTTAAGGACGGGTCGTATGATTTCTTCATCGTTGGCTTGCGCACTCTAGCAAGTGGTTCGACAGGTCCACCTTTGTATGCTGCGCGCGCGCACAAACGCTCGTCCAAGGAACGGCGTTCACTCGGTCGACCTTGGCAAAAATTAACTGTGAATAAACGAGACGCGATCTGATCGTCTATCATGCGCTACAATACAACTCACAGCCTTCTGAGACGCCCTAGGTCGTACGACACATAGCTCGACATCGACCAACTAGATACAGCCACACGAATTCTATCGACAGGTGAGTTGCTCTGGCACGAGTCGTGCAATCACAATGCACACAAAAATATAACAATGACAGACGCGATAATATGTGGCTTTTTCATGTTGTTACTTTACAAACAGAACGATGTCTAAAACCAAATAACAGTCTTATATTGCTTGTTATTTGGTTTCAATGATACCACACAACAAAAAAACAGACGGTTCCTACATTATAATAATATAATATCTATTTCAATTATACTTCACTAAGCTACTTTACTTTACATTACTTTACTACTTTTAGCGAATAAAGAGTTTGGAACTGCCTTCAATAAAGAGCATGAAAAGGATCTCCCTGTTCATCGAAATGTCTACCAACAATTATCTAGTGAGGCATTACATGTATGTCTGTTTCTAAGCTCTTACATAAAAGATTGATCAGCCTAGCCAAAGCCAAAGCTTGTTTGGAAATTTGTAGCGAAAAGAGGTGTAATGCCACAAGCGCAACCCAGATGAACAAAGATCAGGCAATGGATGAAAACTGAAATCTTAACTGTCCGATGAGAACAGCTATGCCGGAGACACGTCGTCGTAGGACCTATCCCACCATTTTTCTGCACTGTTCAGCTTGTTGCGAGTCCCAATAATTTGGAACGGCAAAACAAAACCCCGGGACGTAACCGGGTTACGGTCCAGTGACTTTTGCGAAACTTTCGGACAACTTTCGGAGGTCTAGACATCCCGTCTCTGGCGGGAGTGTCCTCGACATGCTTAGCGAAATGAAATCCTATAGACAGATGAAAAACAAAGCCCGTATCAGCCATAGCTGTGCGCAACTTAAGGTGACATAACAGCATATGTTGTTTGCAACCACAAAATAATCTCCACAAACCACGCAATTTGTATAAGCCCAGAACAATAAATAATGCATCATTTTATTCAAAATCATTTGTATCTACAACTCAAATGACCAAATTTATCGATATCCCATCATTGACAACGGACATTCCCCCCTTAGTAGAACTATGACAAAAGATGCATTCTTTACAAGGTGGTTTTCGAATTCGCGATGAGAAGTAAAAGTTGTTTCGATTTATTTACAGACATGTTTCCGTTTCTCCAAAGATAACTTGTGGAGTCGTTGTATTCTTCCAAGGCCAGGTGGTCCTATTACTGTATCGCAAAGATACTCGAGGATACAAGCGTCCTTGAAAGAATATTTCCTTTTAATCGCTGCATACAAGTTTGAAGCAAAACAAACATCTCTTTGGCGTACAGAGTTTATCATATCAAGCAACCCTAATTCCCAGGACAACAAGCACTTTACAGTTCAATGAGAAAGGGATTTGGTTTTATCGGTGATAAAGCATTGAATATTCATTTTCTAACATTTCCCGTCCAAAATTAGAACAGCGTTTTTTTCATCGATTAAAATTTCCATTATTCAACTTACGTATTGATAAGGTAAACATCGTTGAAACGCAAACAGTTTGAAAACAATATTAATTATACATACGAACTCCTCATGGTAAGGTTGAACTTAATTTTAGCATATCCAAATGACACTTGACCAGAGCAAAAGTTTTTTAACAGTTTGACCCACTGATCGAATAATTTATTCATCTGCCGATCGTGCAGCTCAGTCAATAAGTCTTTCATTCAATAAGTTTAATTTATATCTTCTTTGTCTTCCTCGAGTAATTCTTCGTTTTTCACCTCAAAAAAGTTAACGCTACGAATTCACTCAGCTATCAATCAATGAAACTATAACGTACTCTGCAAGAAGAGACTTTAGAAAATGAAATGATTAATTATTGGACGATTTAGCTTCTTAGTGTTACCTAAAATTGTTAACTGCTTTTAACCGGTATTATCTCTGATCGGGGACGCTGCCGTTCAATAATGTTTGCATCTCATTAACTACACAGAAGCTTAGCATTCTTATCGCACTTCCCAGCAGTCTCGACCGGACATTACTTCATCGATGACAGGGAAGTTATTATGGTGTTTTGTTTGCTAAAGGGGAAAAGATACACGAGCCACTTGCAGAATAAGGTGTGCGCATAACTAGGTGGCAAGCAAACAGGCAATTTCTACAAGTCTGTGGGAAGCCAAAATGTGCGGAACTTTCCAGTGCCATAATATTGATAGGAATAAGAGGTACAGTACATGAAAATGGATCATTTCTATACCACACAAGCTGTAATTCCATGCCCGTGATACCCTCTTCTAGAAAGCTTTTAGATTTATTTTTTACGTGCATCATCGTTTTGTAACCTGTTCTTTTTTTTCCTCTCCGTTGCCGCCAGTCGGTCGGTCGTGCGAAGCGATTGAAGAAAATCATCTGATCGACGCGGAACCCCAATACGCAACGGCCTGTGTAGCAATAGAGTTAGACGTATTGGTGTTAGCCGTTTTTTCACCCACAGTACACATCTAGCTTCATGCTAGATTTTGTATGTGTTCGTATCCGACAAAGGTGCAACGAATTCAGTGCGCATGCACCAGACCACATCAAGTGGGTATACAAAAGAAACTGGAAAGCAACACACGCACACACCCGCAATTAAGACTTTGGCAGAGGTGAGGCAATTTTTGACACTTCAAAACCGCCAGCCGGGCGTTATCTCAACTTATGGTAAGATAGCAAATATACCATTCCCTAACACATCGATGATCTTTGTAGGTACTTTGAAGAACTGATAGCATTGGGCTGCTCAACGGCGGTTGAATCATCTTGTGAATCATCGTTGCAAAAAATCTCCGACAAACACACATCATTTACATTGTTTTTATGAACGTCCTTATTTACACCGCGAAATAAATAACCCTTAAATAAATAAATCTTAACCACATACAATTACTCCATTTGTTTTTTAACATTACAGTACATTTGGCCCTGTGTACGTCGAACTCGAATAGATTAATTTTCAAATGTACTGGAATAGCATGCCATGACCATCACTGGGACATAAAACGTATCCGGAATTCCGATTGCATCGAACAGAAATGAAACTGCACTAAGCAAAAATGCAGTTGCACAATTACGATCGTTTGTGGTGTTTTTTTTTTTTTGTGCACTACTGCCTTATTGTTTGAAATAAGTGTTGACCTTAAGCAACAGGAGGCCAACATGCTGATCTATGTATTCTCGGCTCCAACCGGCAACCCTGGCACCATCGAAATCACCGTCTATGCACGATCCTATTCGATGAGCAACTCAAGTGCGTTATGCGTGATCGATCGATTGAAGAAAAAAGGTGCCAAGCCTGTGCCACGGCCAACATCGATCCATCGTCGCTATACGCTGCCAAATTCGTGCCTCGAACTAGAGGATGCACTCAGTGAAGACTGGAGTATTGCACGCAACATAGGGGAGGGGGTCGAGGTTTCTCATAATATGTTCTGGAAGCTTACCGGCTGTTTTCCATATTTGTCGGCAGATCCGTGTATCCGTTCATGTCGTCCTGTCTTGGCTGCCGGAGAAATGTTTGTGTTGTGGAAATTGTGGCTCACAATTTAAGACACACGAATATGATCAACTTTCTCCTGTTTTTCTGAATTCGATTTATCGCTTCTTCAAACACGGACGGCACTTTCTAGCACAATCACACACTTTTTTGGTATAAAAACGGTAGCTCAGCTCTTCGTCACTATACCAATAGTAACTACTTGGATGTGGATGTGATAATGTATTTTTCCCTCGTTTCGGATCGAATGATGGGATTTTTTTCCTCCTAGGTGAATTTATTTGATTCTTGTAGACACCTCTGCTGCTCGTAATTGCTGCTAACTTATTGTACCTCTCTTCCTCTGTATCACATTGGATTTGTACGCCCTTTTCTTTATGCGCACACACACACGGAAGCTGCTAGAAGATATTTCTGACAATTTGTTTAAATGCAGCGCTCCTAATTATTGCTTCTCTTGCCTTGCTAATGCTCATAACACACTGCAATTTGGACACACACACGCTACTACAGACAAACCAGACACACACACACACCACGATGACTAAAACGGTTAGCGGAAAAACGAAATTTGCTCCCAAATGCTATATCACGGAACAACGACGACAGCCTTCACCTTATAGCTATTAAGGTGCACGGAGACTTTTCCTCGCGGTGGATTCGTACGTTTTAGGTTGAATTTCGTTTCCCTGCTTCAGGCGCGAACCGTTTGCGTTTTTTCTCGCGGACAGACACACAACCTACTCGACGCGACGGACGACTTTCAATTGGAAAAAATACGTTACTGCTAAACCAAAGTAAACGCGTCGCTGTCTATCAAGCTGTACAGGGCCTCACGTTATTATAAGTTTACTCCGTCTAGGGGCTTTTAAACACAGTTGGCCATTTTTGCGTAATGATGGTGCATGACACATTCCAAATGCTCATGACATGTTCAATTTACTCGTCGTTTTTATCATAACGATATCCTGCTGAGAAAATTTCACTGTTGAACTGGTTTTACATCAGATGAGTTTTATTAAACCTCGAAATTTGTTTGTCATTAAACCTACGCTACGCACTGTCCAACACACGCACACACTCATCGAACTGTCAAGCCTCTCAGTGTTTCTCAGTCTGGCATCAGCATGCACAGCGGTTTACTGTTTCATTCAACGGATCGGCTGATCGCGTGAAGATGCCTGTGATTGGTGGATTTCAAGCAAGCGTGGTTGTGTGCAAAATCGTGAAAAGGCTATTTGATTAAAAAAACACTTTCAATGCACTGTGGGAAAAGAGAGATTATATGGCCAAACTTGCGTAACAAAGTATTTCTAAAGGTTGGGGCATAAAGTTATCACGCTATAAGGTTTTGAATCTGACGAGTATCATACAATCATACTAAAGTTAGAAAGTTTCATGGAATAAAGAAGGAATAATAAAATGTTTTACGAAGTAAAAGACAATCTAATTTAGACTAGAGGGCTATCGATTCTAACTCTATGCCTAAAAGCTCTTTGAAAAAGAGTCTAAAACCTGAAAAAAAAGCCTAAATATGAAGTGCACTTTTTCGATGGAGCATTCATCAACTTTTGGAAATATTTTTACTGTTACATAGCACAGAATAACGATTAATTTCATTACGCTTAAAGTTTCTCATAATCATTCTCTTGATATCAGATATTTTGGAAGCTTGCAAAAATCCCGCTTACCATACTAGCATTGACCGGCATGTGTTTGACAAAGTTGAATCCAAAATCGGGCTATATACAGGTGGTTTCAGGACCCTCTGTCCGTTCGGTGAATTTTATTTACGTTTTAAAAATGTTCTATTGTGTTAAAATGTAGCATGGTTCTGAATTTGTTCTAAGGTTAAATTTCAAACATTTCCAAATCCATTGTGTCTATTTACCACTTTAGTTTTTTTTGTTCTTGTAAATGGCCTTTGTGATTTTGACTCTATAAATTGTAAATTATTTTAGATAAATTACTAGATAATTCTAGATTACAGTCAGTACCCGAGCTACCCGTTTAATGCATTCCCAAGGAATCCGCGTATCCTGAATATCCGCGTAAGTCAAGTTTTTCGGTTTTGAGCTAAAATATCCGTCAAATGTGAACAATTTTGATTCAAAATCATAATATCCAAATCCATTTCCAATTGCTTTTGAGTAGGAATTGTAATGTAAACCATCAAAATGTTCTAGTGTTTGTGTTTAAAAAAAGGCAAATTATTTCACAATTCTCAGTCGATGTGTCAAATCAGTACAATATGCTCAAAAATCTGTCAAATTAAAAATCCGTGTATCTTCGAATCCGCGTAACTCGAGAACCGCGCAACTTTTAATAGTTCTCTTCCTTGCGCTGTTGCTGTAATTTGTCTATTTACAAGTTGGTTATTTTTATCGCACCGGATGTAGCGAACTTAGTTTGTTAACACTTTTTAATAGTGTTTAAAAAACACTTTTTTTTAACATTATCTATACATACATCTATACAATATAATCTCTAAAGTAGCTCTAAAAGTACCACACCACAAGATGCTAGAAGAAAGCTAGCCGGTCTGACGATATACAATTTAACGCAACACAACCAAGCAATAGGTGTTCGAGAGAAGTGAAGAAATGAGGAATAAGAAACAACCAGAAGCCAGGAGTTCTCAACATCGTACGATAGTCAATTTTAGCATACATTTTTGGCTTTCATATCAAAGGCGTTCAATGCTGGCAAACGTAATTTAAGCGGGCGCGTCCGTAATCCCTTCCATATACAACTATTGTTCATATCATAATGTTGGACATGATTTTACCAAATCGTATCAAACCAAATTAAATTTAATGAATTTCTCAGAATAGTTTAAGCATAAAGCATTAAACTGTCATTCAAGGGTTTGGTGAAGTAGTACAGAAATAAGAACGAAATGCCAGAATGTTGTTCCCACTCACTCATTCGCTGCGAAGTATTACGAATGTTCTGGGTCGTCGTTTCGCGTATCGTATATTTTATTAATTCGATTGAGCTTGATGAGAAAACAGGGAATCATGTGTTGTGGTGCATGGTGCAACGGAAACATGCGATATATATGAACCATCGTAATTTACACAGACGCACATGATGATTAACAAAGGAAACGTTTAGAGCTATGGCCAGTTTTCAAATCACATAATAATGGTGGATATGCAACCATTTGTATAGATGCATTGTGTTCAGAAAAGCCATCCTTAAATAGTATATATATTTATGCATTTCGCCGTCTACAACATCTTCTTCTGACCGTTATGCCAGACCATGTACATTTTATTACACTCACACCGATAAGTAAGAATGGAATATTAACATAAATATTAAATATTATGTAAGAATGGAATATTAACATAAATATTAAATGTTATGTAAGAATGGAATATTAACATGGAATACTATCATTATAGTAAAAAAAATTG
>KB700016.1:0-25090 GCA_000349165.1 Anopheles christyi | reverse complement strand
TAAATATGCGTACAGTACGTTCTGTACTGCTTTTCCAGTCTCCCTTACTCTATACTTAATCTTAATTTTAAAAGTAATATGATTGCTCTTCGTTTCTTTCCGCTTTGCAAATCTTTCTCTCTCTCTCTCTCTCTCTCTCTCTCTCTCTCTCTCTATACCTCTCTCTCTCTTTTTGTCTTCGCTCAGTTTCATATGGGTACCCCTTGTTTAAGGTAAACTCCACATCATCCACCTGTTTTATGGTCTGGTTTGTTAGGGTTTTACTTAAATATAAACACATTAGAAATGAATAACATATATCACACGCACTTTTAGCAATTTCTGTCAGGCACAAAACGCCACGGACCAGGTGATGGCGATCTGTTACACAAGATGCGTTCAGTTATACAGTTTCGGATGCTTTTCCACCGATTCTGATTCCCGCCATCTAGTGTCGTTCCTATGCCTTTTCGGTTTTGCTAATACTGATCTTCGTCTAAACTGCGAAACAATTCAAACTAACACCGCGCGGAAGATCACCACCGATCAACGGATGTGTAGCGCCATGGTCAACGATTACAAGGAAAGCTCGCTTCTTCTATCACTGGATGTGAGGATGGGGTGAGGGAAGGAGGGTATTGGTATCAGTGGGTCATCACCACCACCACCACCACCACCACTGCCACCACTACCATTGGATGCAATACTGAGTGGAGTGACAAAACGACCAACAACTATAAGCAAAATACGAATCATTCCATGGTCGGAAGGCATGCTGCAGCCTGGGAAGATCTGTCACTTACGATTCGATGTGTTTAGGATTTAAGTCTCGCTTTTCCGGATGCCGCACTCGTTTATGCTGACTGAATCGCCAGCAAACACACCTCAGGGCCCTGGCATTTCTAGTCACTCTTCAGCACAAATTCCAATGGATTTCGGCCCTTGAACTTTGAGCTGGTAGAGGAGGATGAGCTGCCACCGCTACTACTACCACTACTGCTGCTCGGAGACTTTACCTCGGCTTGCACCAATGGAGCACTCATGGCTGCGACATCCACTGAACTGTTTCGCTTTCCATCCAAACAGCTCATCCATTCGGAGAGTGTAATCTTTCGGTCACTGTTTACGTCACAGTAGCGAGGCATTTTCTTGCCACACTTTCGAAGTTGTCTGCAAGGTGGGAAGAGAACAGCTGAGATAGCTTTTCATCCGGAACATCTTCTACACGCACTTACCTAGTGGCGGTGACTAGCTCACGGAAAGCTTTCCATTCCTTCCGTTCTAGCTGCTTGTTTTGGTTTTTGTCCAGCAGCACAAAACTTAAAATAGCTATCTTTTCCTCCTCGGTATTCCATACGGGAATGATTTTTCTGTAGCGAGAAAGGATGAACGGATGAAATACCTTCGCTTTACCAGTTCTCCTCCATGCACTTACCCTGCAAAAGACGTGGACACCTGCTTGCTCAGGAATGCTTTCAGGTCCTTCAAGAATTCCACCTTCTTTTCCTCAGGGCATCCTTTCATCGGCCGTGTCGACGATGCGTACTGATCACAGACAGGTTTCTCATCCTTTGTTGACGTGCCAGGGATGTTCTTGCCAGTGTCCTCGTTGACGCACCAGCAGTACCCTGTCGAACGGTAGCACTGTACCCGTTGATACCGACCGTCCGGTGTACACTCTGGTACGTACAACGCGTTGGTACCGTACTGTGGCAGATAAGATAAGGAAAGCCAATCAGCACCTACTTTTCGTACAAGAAGCTACGCCACACGCTTACCTTCTGTTCATCCAACGCGTACTTGCGATCGCTCAAACAGTCCGAATCGGCCTCACTATCCTTGAAGATCGCGTCATCCTCTCCCTTGGGATCTACCATCGTCTTGCCCTGCAGCACTGATACCCACAAAAGAAAACATTCATTACTTCCACCTTCCATAACGTTTGAATGTATCGTATCAGGAACGGGGAAGTTGTACAAAGGGGAATAATAGCGATTCGGAAAGGTTGAATTTTGTACGCCACCAGAAGCGCAGTTTAGCCGAAACATTAGTAATGATTTTGGTGGAATGATTGAAAGGCGGTTGCTCCGGGGGAAGGTTTGTTGGGGATTCATTTGCAGTCTACTGCAGGGCAGCTGGTCGCTGGTAGTTTGCAAATGACCCCACACAAACCTGGAAGAGCTTTTTTGTGTTTGTTATAAAGCCAAAACCATAGTGTTGGGAGAAATTGCTTATGTTTATAGGTTTATCTTTTTCTTCTTTCGCTACACACGATTGCCGATTCTTACTGAGTGCTGTGCAGTGGTGTTGATACCAGTGTGTGATTTTGAGTGCCGGGTTAAGGTTAGAAACCCGCAACATACTCTACGGTGCAAGCTAGCCTAGCATGTGTTTTGTACTTGGTAATAATTGGTGCTATATTACACATTTTAAACATAGAAAAGATTCCACTTTTTTTCTTCATGACAGTTACTTCTTCGCATCGATCAACAGATCGGGGAATATAACTTTACCGGTACCATCATCTTGGTCAGCAGCTTCAGCGATCCTTTAGGCACGTGTTGTACGGTTTGGGGAGCAAAGGGACAGGGAAGGAAGGAAGAGGTGATCGACGAGAAAATGGAAAAGGTAGTTGGTAAGTAGATACATACACAGGTATGGCTGCAATCCGTTAACCGGCAACTGCAATCCGTTCAGTAGTGCATTATCACTGTCGGGCAGTTCGTCCGAATCGTACTCATTCTCTGAATGATCGTCATCGTCATCGTCAGTGAAATCATTTGAGATATTCTGTGAGTCGTCGTCATCGTCGTCGTCGGCACGGAGAAAGTGACCACCACCAACACTGCCGGTGCCGCCGTTGACGTTGACGCTGCTGCCGCCGCCGCCGCCGCCTCCGCCTCCGATAGGACCACCACCCATACCACCATTGCCGCGTGACAGTGTGCTAGGATGATGACGATGATGCATATGGGGGACAGTGTAATGTCCAGAACCACCGGAAGAGGAACTAGATGATGATGATGATGATGATGATGATGGTGATTGTGATGACGGGTTGTGAGCTAAAGATTAAGATTTTTTTATGAAGGAAGGAGTGAGGTCATGAAGGAACCGAAAGGAGGTGAAAGAACCAAGGAATAAATATGTGCATGAGATATGTGATGTTTCGACATTAGTGATTTGGTATGTGTGGTACGTGGTACGTGTGTGGTGTTATAAGAGAACGAAGAAAAATAGAACCATATTAAATAAAGCCAAAGGTTATATACGGATGATGATAGTCAATGTTCAAAAGAACGTTCCCACCAGGTTGCTACTAGCAGCATAAGAAACATCCAGTATTCACAGAACTGTAGCAAAGTGAGATCCTGTCAGTCACTTCTATTGATCAATTTGAAGTTAGTGCCCTCTACTACCAACAACAACAAAATAGCAAAGTTTAGAATTCCAAAATAAAAAAAATCTATTCCAACCCGCTACAGTGCGATAAGAACCAAGAACCTACAGCTGGCGAGTCTACATAATTGAAGCCTGTCCTAAATTAAGCAAAAACAAAACAAGTATGGCGGTCAAGAATTACTCACGTGTGACGTCGTCTTTTGCCAAACAGTTGTACCATTCGTTACGCGATAGTCGTTCGTCCTGGTCTGCGTCACAGTTTTTACCGAACGATCTGCCACATCGCTTTGGTTTTACGACCTATCTCGAACGATAGAAAGGTGGGACTCATATACATCCTCCTGCTGTAGAGCTGTCTTACTCTGATTGCTTACCTTTTTGATTAGACGCTTCATCGTACGATACTCCGTCTTGTCCAGGAGATTGTTACCGTTCAGATCCATCACGGCAAACTTCCAGTCCAGCACGGTCTTTTCGTTGATCGGTCCAGTGAGATTGTGCTGATGTACCCGGACGTGCTCGTTTTGGAACAGCTTGAACAGGTTAGTGTTAAAAACGGCACGATCTAGTCCACTGCAACCTATGGCAACGAAAAGCAATGCAAAATGCAAAGAGGTAAGCATGTAGGTTAGGTCACTGAGTAGGCTCGGCTATTTTTAGGCATCAGGTGAAAGGCATCAAATTTGCATAATCCGGATCAATATTAAGGTTCCTACGGTAGGCAATTTTGGAGGTTCTTGCAGGATTGTTGAAGCTTTCCCCCGACAATCGAAATAGGTTGAAAAAAAAGACAATACTTACTGCGCTTGTTTCGGATTGGATTTCGAGGCGATGAACGCCGCTGGTTCGATTTGCCCTTCTTGACGCAAATTGGCTTTCCGTGCTGGACCATGGTGTTTGGTAGCTGCTTGCCCTGCCCATTAACGCACCAGCAGCCGCCACCGTCAATGCACTGGACCGGTGCGTATGTTCCATCCTCCCGACATTTCGGTACATACTTCACTGTGTACGGTGAGTTGGCTCGCTGCTGCAATGCGTACGTCCGCGAGGCAATGCACACATCTGTAGTGGGAAATTTGCATTCTAAAGAACGATACTGGACATACTCAACTAGCCAAACACACACGTACCTTTGCACGATCCCCGATGCTTGAAGGAAACCTGATGTCCACTGCACTGCGCTCGGATGAGATGGCAACGAGTCGGGTAGGTTTTGTTGTCGCTTCCACACACAGGGCGTCCCTTGCTTTCATCACATTCGCCTCCTTTAGCGGCACATTCCGATATCTAAATGATAGGAAAATATATATATATATATAAGTAAATGATGTTTTTCGGTTATTTAGATTACTTAAATGAGCAACGTTTGCCCATTAAACGCCCCGTTAAATACACGTTTAATAGATCGTTCCACTAAGAATCGTATACGGGGCGGTCCATTTAGCCTGAACACCTGATTCTGGGCAGTGCTGCATAAGGTGGAATAATTAACGGGAATACAAATGCGAGATTTTACGCCATTCTGATGTTATTACCGAACCACTTGTCTGTCGAGTCAGTCGTGCGAGAAACGCACAACGAAATGTACATCCAACCCGAGTGATCCGTTTTGTTGTACGCAAAACCGGCCGGCGCCAACGTTATCGTTTGGCGTGAGGGTTCAAGAGGGCTGCGGCTGCTGGCCAACGTACCGCAATAAAAATAATATGTACAGCAAGCACTGCCACTGCCCTTCCCCCTATCACGCGTTCGATTGTTCGTTCCGTTAAGCTGAAGCTCGTTAGTGATTATTAATTTTTGTGATTATTTTTTGTTTTGTTTTTCTCCGCGGGATGACCGAGGCTGAGTTGCTGTTCAGGTTGGTCTATTTATTTTTCCACATCTCAATAATCTCGGAGGCCACCGGTCACCAGTACCGACCGCTGCTCCTATCAGCTGTTCTGGTTCCCATCTCTCTTCGGAACTCTTATGTACCGCTATTACTTCCGCGGGTACGATCGTGTGTGATCGATCGCTGAAACCTCCCCCCGTTCAACAGTAACCCCTTTTTTACCGACATCTTCCCCCCTTCCCATGCTCAGAGATGGGACAAACGAACCGTGTTTGTTTTCTGCTTGCACTATTTGTGTGAGTATTTGCAAACGTACTGTTCATGCGAGCGGGAGAGGAACAGAACTCCCAGCAAATGGTTTTACGATCTTGTCCTATTAATTGAGCGGCACACGTTATTGCGGTACAGATCCGAGGTCCGGTGGGGAGGTGAGTCCCACCGGAAGGTAATTTGAATGCGTTAAAAGTGATTCCCGTCGGTAACATTGTTGCTCGTTATCACGCGCTAAATAAGGTACGCTCCTTGACACTTTGTGCGTCAATGCGTCAGAATCGTTTGCGAACAAATTGCGAGACGGACTGTAGGAGAAACACACAAGACGTGACAGGATCGTACGCTGTTTTCAATTTTATTGCTCTTAATATTAAATAAACAGCAGGGAACTAGGCGAAGCTGAGTGGTCGGACTGACTTTAGCAGCTGGGTCACATTCTCCCGCAGTATAGGACTCATCTTCTCCTGCTTAATCCGCGATGATGGTTGGGACTGATCGCGTCCCAGGTGATACAGATCGGCATAGTGCTACAAGAGAAGGGAAAGAGGGAAGACAACATGTAGCAGATCGGTCGAGTTGGGCGAGATATAGACGTGACTATTACATTCATGCCTTCAACCGGATTCGGATTAAAAACCGGCGATACCTCCACCGTGTCGATCACGGAAGCTTTCAGTGGGGTGACGAGCAGTGTCGAGTGGTTCGGTAGCCGTCG
This sequence comes from Anopheles christyi, assembly GCA_000349165.1. Classification (NCBI taxonomy): domain Eukaryota; kingdom Metazoa; phylum Arthropoda; class Insecta; order Diptera; family Culicidae; genus Anopheles; species Anopheles christyi. Next base: position 18,890 of record KB700016.1, on the reverse strand, counting down.
ATGTTCGACGATTTCACGCATCAGCAGTACACACATCCGACAGCCGGACAACAGGTTCCAGCGGGACCAGGAAAAGTTGTGCGTAAGCGCTAGCAAACCGATGCAATCGTACAGGTGTGACTCCATGATGGGGTTCTTCTCACACGTTCCCTCGGTGTAGTTAAACGCATCGTCCTCGGGAAACAAATCCACTGCCGCCAGTCGGAGTGTTTTGATGAGCTTACGCAGCGACATGGGGATACCGAGAATTTCTTGCAACGCCTGTGTCGGCCCTCCCTGCAGCGAGTTGACACGAAAACCGGCTTCCGTGATGGTCATTTCCGTGCTCACCACTGAGGCGGTGAGTGAGAAGGTGACCGTGCCGGGACTAGAATTGTTAGAAATGTGTTACAAGGTATTCCAAACGCTACTGAAACAAAGACCAAAACGATTCAAACAAAAGATGCTAACTAGAACAAATGGGATGAAACTCTATACTTCTTTATGTCTGGCTTCAGCTCCCAGGATTGGTACGGTACGTTGCTGTACCGATTCGCGGCAAATGCAAACGATCCAAGTCGTCCTACCCGGAACTGGATCGTAAGCTTGTCCTCGTTGAACTTCACATCATGAACGTCCCTCGTAGACCACTTGCCAATGTAGCGCTTGTCGTTCTCTACCATACTATAGTTTCCCACCTCCAAAATGTTGCCATAATCGACATCCTCATCGTCCGAGTCAAACTTGCTCTTGGCCGGCCTTTTGCCCTTGTCGCCCTTCTCTCCCCGAGTCGGGCGTGATTCATCCGAACGAGCCACCTGCATCGACTGCTTGCCCGGTCCCCCCATTTGACCCGCCCCAGCCAGTTCCTGTTCAATCTTTGCCTGCACCTTGGGAGATTTCGATTCCAGCAGCTCGTCCAAATCCTTCATAAAGCTGGAAAACATGTACACCTTCCGCTTGGGGTTGCGATTCTGCACCATATCGTTATCCGACTCGTCGTAATCATCCAGATCGTCACTGTCCGACGTGGCCGTGTACGGGTAGCAGAGCCGATTGCGCCGATCCAGTACCTTCAGTATGCGCAACGGGCTACGTGTCGCGAACAGAAAGTCCGGAATCTTCGTCTCATACACGATACTGCCGAGCGAAACACTCGAGGGCATCTTGTGCAGGCGCCGCTTCTGTTTCGACGACCGTTTACCACCGGTGGCGGGTGTGGCCCGACGTTTGTCTTCTGCCACCGATATCTTGATGCTGCAACTGTCCGGGACCTTAGGTATTACGAAATCGCACACAATCGCCCGCAGCGGGATGTGCTGCGGAACGTCCAGAATGTTAAAGTCTTCCACGTACTTCGTGCGTCGCTCTAGGTCGGAGCGCTCGTTGCGCTCCTTGGCCGCTTGCTGTGCCTTTTCGAGCCGATCGAGAAACTTCGAAAAGCTCGGATCAGACTCGAGCGTTTCTTCCTTGAGCTCCCACCGACAGACGATCGGTGGCTCGAACCAGAACACATTCTCAGGCAGCTGCACCGTCACCAGGGCGAGTTTGTCAAGGTTTTCCTCCATTTGTTTGATTTCCGCCTCGATCTCCTCCGGAAGGCGCCGGACTCCCGGTTGCGGTGTTGGCGGTGGTCGATAGGCTTGGTAGAACTTTTTGCGCTTTAACTTACCCGGCTGTGGAACTGCAGTGACAAATGGGTAAAAGTTTGAATAAGAAAAATTAAACACATTGTCATATCACCATGTCCGTTCTACCTGTTCGGAGAAGTGTCTTCTTTGCGATCTTAACATCTTGCATCGGTTGCTCCAGATAGTCGATGGCATACACACCGGCCACAATCCGATGGCTACGCATGTTCACGTCATATTCACTCAAGTTAAGGGTCTTCGCACCCTTCTTAGTGCGTTCCTTCTTCATCAACTCGTCCGCATGCTCCGTGTAGATCTTGTCCACATCAATGTCCTGCGGTGTCTGGTCGTCTTCGTCGGAGTCGGTCTTCTTCTCCTTGGGCTCCTCATACACAGCTTTTAGAATTTCCTTCCGCTTCTTCCATTCAATTCGACTTATAATTCGCAAATCTATATAAACCGCCTCAGAACAATTAGTCTTCTATTGGTTCGAAAACAAACGGACAAGTTCACTCAGTACCGGCTAATTTCTCCTGCCTGTAAGGCATATCGTAGCTAGGGCAATAGTCACTACAGTGATCGTAACTTATCCACAGTCCTCGAATTGCTGCTTTGTGACACTTCACCGCTGCTGGCAGTGTCAGGTGAAACCCAAGACTAGGGAAATCGATGCTCGTATGTTTGCTATCCTCTTTGGCTCGCTCTTTGGGATTGCTAAATACGACAATGTGTACAATTAAGGGTAGACGCAATGGCAGTGTATTACTAAAACTATTCTATATTTACAGCTGTGGTGTTGGCATGTCCCGCAGTCCAAATAGATGAGCTTTGAACACTTCCGATTCGAACTTGTGTGACACTTCTAGCAACCCGTTCTGCTCCATGTCTCGATTGATGTTGCTCAATATCTTGTACGCAAACTCATCGATGTAATCAGCCAAAATGTTTCGAAACTCCATCTTTAACTGCAACGAAACGGTAACACTAAACACGTGTGCACTGCTGATCGAATCTAATCATGATCTAAGTAACCTTGACGCCCTAACCTCATTCAGATCTTCCACCATCGTGGAACGAACATCGGAGTCGTGCAGTGCCTCATCTATTTCCTCCAGTATGCCCAGCACCTCCATCGCTTTGGTCGCATAGCTGGTACCGATCTGGGGCTGCTGCAGTTTGAGACTTTCCATCGACAGGTTCGCGACATTCACGTTCTGCGTTAGGATGCTCTGTTCGTTCGTCTGCAGCAGCCAATTGCGTTCCCCCTCGTTAGTGTCCCGTATATTCTCACACCATATGTGCAAATATTTCCGCAGATCGGCGGGATCGAATGCGTTCGGTAAACCGTTGCAACGCATATACTGCTCCCACTGTAAGGACACCGTGTTTTAGTTGGAGCGATGCTTTTATAACTTTCTTTCCTTAGACACTCTCACCTCACGTTCCTTCTTCGCATCGGCCAACAATTTTCGCACCTCTTCCCGAATGCTGGCCAAATAGTTGTAGCTTTCTTCCAGCTGTACCTTACGCAGCTTGTTGGCCACTATCTCCTGCACTTGCTTGCGTTCCGCTTCTTCCTTCTCACGCACCTTACGCATCTTCTCCTCCTCCACCTTTCGCTGACGCTCCTTTTCTAGCTCCATCCGGTGATGTTCGGCCTGTTCGGCTTCGAGCCTGGCACGTTCTTTCTTCGACATTTTCTTCTTGGGACTCTGCAGGCCAATATTCCGTGTGAAACACCGGAGGAAGAACAAAAAAAAACAAAAACAAGTGCACGCCCCAACAAACCATCCATGTCAAGGTGTAAGAAAATTGAAAGAATTAGGTTCACAAAATAAGTTCGTTTAATAAGCACAAGGCTAATAACTCAACCAACCGATAACCAAAGATAGGAGGTAGATGGGGTACACAAAGGACAAACTGTCGGAGTTGGTTTAGGAGGTTCTCTAATACTGGATCTAAGCCTTCCAACGCAACAAGGAAAGGATACTGTAATACTGAGTCGACAGAAAAAATCGTTTCAAGCTACCATCGCTGTGATGTGCTAGGAGTGAACTAAATCGCGGTTGCATTCAATCTCCTATCGAGGTCCAGGTTTCCGTCTCCTGCCGAGTGGGTCTCCTTTTTTCAGAGTATACCCCTTTTGCCCTCCTTCCTAATATGCAACAATGGAGCTGAAATCTAGGGGCAGATAGTTACATATTAGAGTCAGCGAGACATAAAAAATACACACACACACACACACACAAACCGTATCCTACATAATGGAAATTATCCTTACGTTATATACTGGTTCGTCTGCTTTCACTGCTGCTTTGACAGCCGCCACCAACGCCACACCCCGGAGACAATAGCGGGCACGCTAATCATGCAAGCTCACTGACACTGACACTCAGCGGGACACCGCACCCTTTTCCACCTGTCTATGCTATAGTACCGTTTCTATCTCATCCAGCAACACACATTGGTGGCCATGCAAATTTCCCTCGCGCTCCAACACCCGCTAGTGTGCGGATTAATGAGCACCACTGGACGATTTTCCACCTCACCTGGTTTGAGAAAATTGAAAGCACACACGCCACAGAATAAACAAACTAAACCGCGCCTTCCACATTGTCCAGCTTGTTTTTCCGTTACCTTGACAACGTCCCTTCCCACAACGGGGGCGAGAGGACGGGCTGGCTCTGGTGGTTTATTAATCGAAGACATCGGCATCGTGTATTGAGTCGAAGCAAATCGATCTCCCATGGTAACGGCAGTAAATAATATGCGCTTTTTCATCCACTTTTCACTGGAAAGATACCGGGCGTATTTTTGTTTTCTATTCCTTTTCTGTTCCGCTAATAAAGTGGTCGTGTTCTGATCAGTTACAGAAACATGGGTAGAAAGTCAATAACCCTAAACATGTGCTGCGTATTCCCACCGTGTGGCGCACGTGTTGGAAAGAGAAGCTATTGCATTTTTTGTTCTATCTGCTTGTACTACGTTCGTACAACGTTCGTGAACTGAAAGAGAACATCGTAAAATCTCCCCCTCCTTTAGGGGACAGGAAATAAACGGAAACAAATCAAATTATGTTTTAAGTACGCTGTAGGATGGGACGGTTCCAGAAAAAAAAAACGGTGAAAGCCACATAATGTGCAATGTTACAACTTTTACGATGAAGCGTTAGTAAATGTTTCATAATTCAACCCAATCCGAGTACGGGAGGAACAACCAGTAGTATTTTATCAGCTTTCAGAGTGAAAGGACGCAAACAATTCTCTCGCGGGGCGTTTGAATTAGGCTTGCACTATATCTTTTCACACTTGAACTGCTGCAAAATAAAGTTAGGCGACAGGTGATTATCACCGAATTCTTGTGATAAGGATAAGTTTACAAATGCTTTGCTGGTTTATTCTATTTTTCTTCTATCTATAAAACCGCCCAGCCATCTATAAGGCGATTGTTTCAAGTGATAGTGATGCATATAATAATCGTCGTTATGACATTCTTTTTTCCACTTCGTTTAGTGCCTTGTGCAAATACAATGCTCAAAATAGCAGCCATATACACTTTTGCTATCATAAATGCATTTTAAATAAACATAAATATGACAATTAATAACTCCCCATTTTCAGTGCTCCATGTCTTCCACCCACCCGTTTGAAGCCATTAAACTAACAAAGAACGCCTTCGATTACGCCCTTTCAGTGTAGGCACCTCATTTATTGTAAATAGTAGATGAAAAGGCAAAAAAAGCCAACAAATCCCACCACCATTAAGTACGTCGACACGCTGGAAATCTCTCAACCAGAGACCTTTCACTGGCGGCTAAGCGCACTGTTTTTGCCCACGACATTCGCGAAATGAAGGCATGCAAGACAAGACATTATGCAGGATTAGCACCCCATTCCCGCTCCCGCGATCGAATCGGCGACGACCGAACGTCGAGATTGTTTGTTTTACAAGCTCCCGATAATGTTTTTAATTGCCGGCCGGGTAAAAAATAATAAGAATCAATTCGCTTGTTCGGGGTGCATTCAGTACAGCTCGCCTGTGCTGGCGTCGTGATGCGTTGGAAGGTGGCGCACCGGTCATTCCACTGACCGATTTCACCCTTCCGCAATCGCTCAGATATAGGGTTGTCAAACTGTCGACGGGAAGGACAGTGCGGATTGCTGATCTAGAAGGAGGGAGCTGGTGGGGGAGGAGGAGGTGGGATCGCCACAGTACTTGCCAATAAGCTCGCCGTTTTTTGCACTCCAGAACGAACTACATTAAACAGAACAGCACACACACACACACACACACACACACATACTGATCGGTCCCAACATCCATTTGTACACCCCTTCCACGATCATGTGCACGATCACGGTACGCAAGATGATTTGTGCACGCGTTCGTAAATTCCCGGAACATTTCGCACTCGAGACTTGGTGAACCCTGTCGAGTGATTGGTCGGATTTTGGTGTTATTATTTCCTTCTGCTATATTTTCGCAAATCTCAACGCAAACAGTCACATAGATTGTTTACGTTTATGTGTTTTCATCCAATTTCTTGCCACTCACATGGGTGCATGGTTACTCTCTGTGTGGTACCCTTATTTCTTGTTGCTCTTCTTCTACTTCCTATGGAACGAGAAGGCGCCAACTATTTTCCTCTTGGGCAATCGGGCAGATCAAGCAACTCCCGGACATTCCAATGGCTTTCTTTAGCCGCCAACTCCCCGACGCGAGATACCAACTCCCTCCTAATGGAGCCGTTGTCCAAACATGCAGTTAATTCCCACCTGATCTCTCTCTCTCTCTCGCTACGACAACAAAAAAACAACAACCTTTTTTTTGCCTGTTCGAAACAAGCTGCTGCTTGATTTACGAGCAAATTTGCATATGTTCCACTGGCGCTTGCTGAATGCCGTTAATGCAGCACCTTTCCGAATCACTTCCAACCTTCAAGCATTACCTCACCATCGAACACTTGGACAGACAGGTTGGTGAATATTTTTTAATGGTTTTCCCCCCTATCACTTTGCACCCCAAGAAGCGCCACCAAACCCAAAAAAACCAAACACTTAATGAATTGTGTGTCGAGTAAAAGCATTTATTGTAAGGTTGATTCGGAATTAAATAACTTGCTTTTTACTTCAATTAATCTTTAACCTTTTCCATCATTATGCTGTTGTTTTCGTACTCATCGGTTATCGATCATAAACTAACACGACGACGATTCTCAACACGAGGAAGAAAGCACGCTGGGACTCGCGGGGTCGAAAGACACCCAACCCCGCTTATCGTGGACATTTATAGATCCGTCGCTCAGCAGAAGAAGATTGTCGCATGCAAATGATGATCCACCGGTATGACCGGCTGTTGCTTTTAAGCCCATTAGCATTGGCACCGATCGTTGTACGATCGTTAGCGTGTCAGATCGCAACGTGTGGCTTATTTATCTTTACGACTCCTTTCCAAAGTATTTAGGATGCGTGTTTGGTTGTTTTGGATCAGTTCTTTTGGCAAAGCACAGCATCTAGGGATACAACAACATTAGACAAACTCTAGAGCTCTTGTACACATTGTATACTGCCACAGGATACGGTGCCCGACTAATACCGGTTTTCCACTACGTGTACCATCGTAGACTAGGTAAGATTTATAGGCGCCGTTAAAAAATTACCAGCTTGCCATTCGGGATTGGTCGTCGGCCAGACGACTTCGAACCATTGGAGTAATGGAGACGCAACCTGACGATCGACGCTACCGTTTGACGCCACCATTTGACAATGAGATGGATGGACGGTAAGCTTTGGATCGCGTCAAACAGGTTGAGCAGGACACCGAGGTTGACGATCGTCGAAACAAGATATCATCTCGTACGGTGGAGTAGATATGTAAATTTTACCCGTACTTTTGTCTTTTGATTTTTGGCACAGTATCATCCACACGAACAAAAAAAGAGTTTGTGTTGACGTGTAGACTTTGGAGGAATTTCATTAGTTGAAATGGTTGTTTTGTTGTTTTTGACAGTTCTCGATGTTTGTTCGGTCGAAATACAATATTGATCTTTCTATGACACGGTTCGGTGAATGTCGGGGGAATGGCTCAACCACAGCCACGGGTTCGTCAATGTTTGCGGTATAACAAATTGTTAGCCATCCGCTGGTTAATTGATTTTGTTTACTTTAACGTCTGTTTCTTTTCACAAACAACAAGTAACAAAAGGGTGATTGACAGGAATCAAAAGCATGCTTACTCGCGAGTATTTTTCTCGAGTGATCTCATCACCTCATCAAATTTTGGAAAAACAACAAGCATCACAATAGTCCAACAATAATGAGATTTGTTAATTGGCACCCAGCACAAATTATTGACAAGCGAGAGAGAGAGAGAGCGAGCGAGAGAGAGAGAGAGAGAGAGAGAGAGAGAGAGAGAGAGAGAGAGATTTACAATAATTTGAAGATATCAAGCATAGGACCAAGATTTTTTTTTTACAGCTCAATCAAACTTTCTCCCATGCAGATATCCGGGATCAGCACTTCTATGTGTGTTTCTGGATCGATCATTGCAATGCGACTATCTGTAGCTATCAAGAAAGAGCGTTGAAAGATGATGGATCACGCATCCGCACCGGTGATCCAGGGCGATGATAAATCAATTTTTTTAATTGATAGCACGAAACGATCGCCTATAAGCGGCTATGCTAGCCCTCCCTTTGACCAACCAATTCCATGGTCGCTCCGGTATTTGATTTGCCTTCATCGCCTCGCAAATCGCGTTCTCGAATTAACATTCTGATACGATACGCGAATGGCTTTCGCGTGCTGAGACCGGCTAGCCATAACTCTTGCATCAATTAGCGAGCTCAAATCGTTTGCCCTGCATTATATATCGTCTATTGACCAAAGAGGCCCTACACTCACGCCGGACAATTCTGCGCCAGGAAGTTTTTCGCGTGCTCGCAATCATTGAGCCGCGGACAGCGTCGATGATAAATAGATCTCCCCGGCGAGTGTGTGTGTTTCGAGACGCCAGCCGGTGCGCGATCGTCGACAGTTAAGTGACAAACTGCCAACAAGCGATTAGGCGACACGCTGATTGCTCCCGCTCGAATCTCGATGATTTAAATCGTGTAAACTTATTATGATTTATGTGCGTAAGTCGGGATCTAGCGGGACATCCCTTCGCTAATGCCGTTTGAACCGGAGGGACTAGTACACTTTAATCTGGAACATTCCTGAGCCAATTTGTTTCAGAATCTGCATAGAATCTTTCGCGAGATCCTCCCGGAACATGTTTTGTCTCTTAAACTCGATGAAATACAGCTTTATTATGTTAAAAATGATCGTTAAAAATACCCACAACATCGTGGACGCATAACATTATCCAAAACCAGCTCCAACCAGAATTCTCGCACTGGAGCGTCAAACAACAGCATAGCACAGGGATCGGATAATAATCCTGTTCTCCCTCATCGTTTCTAACAATACCATCTTTTAGACCAAATTGATCGTTAGGAGCGATCACACCGTGCATGAACGCTACACCAACGATCGCGTCTTTTCGCACATTGTCTTGGCATCCGAAGCCTTTGTTCCAAACTCTTATCGTTGGCTCGTGATCTTTATGATTCATTTGCGAGTCGTTTGATGGGTCATAATGCGATTCAAATTTATGCAGCGCCAAAACACCGAAACCGAAACTCATTGGCACACCGACTACGGTTCACAGGTAGGTGGGTTGGTTTGGCAAATTCCAACATTCCAACGTTAAGCTAGGTACTGTGTTAACACAAACACGGATGCATTTTTTTAAGGCGGATATTTCACGAGTAGGTAACGAAGCGATACGTTTGCTGCAGCACAGACCAGTCTATCTGGCTATACACACACACACACAAACAAACCTACTTCTTTTGACAGAAAAATATTGGAAAGCTTTTGGGTTATATTCACAGTACCTTAATCAATCCACTCCAGCAACACGCTTGACTTCAAATGAGGACGCTTCACGCTTTTTTTTATTCAGGAAGGAACGGCCATGTTAGGCCGTATTGCTGACTTCAATTGACTTACCTGTAAAAGAAAAGAGTAGAATTAATAAAAAACCTCATAAAAAAATACCACCATTATAACCATTAAACTTCACGATATGCGCTCGATGCGATCCTTGCAAAGATTTTTAAGAGTTTCGTCATACTCCGAAATAGATACATCCCAAGCAAAAGCCATGAAAGCCATGACGATGTAACAATCTTTTACGACATTCCATAAACATCATTTGGTCCAGTTTTGACGGCGTGTTGACCCTTCGCGACAATGCGAGCCGTGCGCTTACGCGGCTTTGACGAAGAGCAACAAGATGCCTTACCCTAGCCCTCGGCGGATTGGCAATGCTGTCGCTAATCTAATTTCTCTTTGCAACTCCAAACTCCATCAAGGGATACAGGTTATACAGCCCCTTCTCGTCCTCCTCCCTCCCTCAATTCCTCTCAGCTCCTTTATCAAAGGTAGGGTAGTTTCCTCTTCGAAATAGCGCACTTCAGCATCGTAAACCTCAATTCGTTTCAATCAAATTCAATTTCGTGGGTTGGTCAGACGTCAGCTTTTCCAGCTCCTGCCGGGGGTTGATCGTTTCGGTAAGCGCTGCTCGCAAAGGATGAGACGTCCGATGACGAGTGCGTCTTGCCATGCTGCGCAATAATTGTAACGCGTGAGCGCATGCCGAGCATTTGTGCAGCGTAAACTCAACAATGGCGCCTGGATTGTCCGATTTTTGTTTGCATTACTTTTATTTTGGCTTTTAAGTGATGGGTTTTAAATTTTCGAGAGTGATGAAGTGAGGTGAACGATCTTTGGTACATTCCATCCCTCCAGCCCTTTCCATCTGTCAAGCGCATAATCTTCCTCCAAAATCTTTGCCACGCAGAGACAACATTCGGACATGTGTGTCAGACACCATACGTCCCACAGCACCCACTTTCCCATTCCGTCCGCTTAACCACGGTGGAACAAGTTATGATCGCCAGTCGCCACACTTCATTACCGGCCGCTTATTGCTCTTTATTAATATTTTATGACAAAAGGAAATGTTTCATTTAGTAACGTTTAATCTTGCTCGTCCTGACGTAGGGTTCGACCGCTGCAGGCCGGGGATCTCGGTTGTCCAGACAAGGGCAAGGTGTTTTGAAATTGACAAACTTGTATCCCCTTCATTTGCACAATTTGGTTAGCGCTTGTACCAGCAATTGTTTTTTGGTTGTGTTTTTGTGTGATCATTCATCATCGTCTGAAGGAAACATGCGGGAGGAAATCTGAAGGCATATGTGTCCTGCATGTTTGATAATAGTTTAAATTTTGTCATTGTAGATTAAAGGCAAATCCTACTTTCGAGTGCTGTACAATCATGTGCAGCAATGCCTCAACTGACTTTGCTAGTTATTTGTAAACAAAGGTAAAAGCTAAACCCTTGTAGTGCCTTTAGAACTATCAGGACAATATACCTCCAGCAGAGCCACGGGGTTTCCATTCACATTTAAGCTGGAATAAGACCTCGTTGTTCTTTGTTGTAATTCCCGCAGGCTAGTAAACAAAATAAGGGTTTTTATTACAAAAATAATCCTCTGATACTCTGACTCCAGCTGGTCATGCTAGACTGTATGTCTCTGGCAAACCATTAGACATGCACCTGGAGAATTCAATTACTGCTGGATCTCTACAGTTTTGTTCTGATCTGGTTTATTGAACGAGCACTCTCTTTGGGTACAATCTTTTACTTTCACAGCTGACCTTCGATTGCATTGCTGTTGACTTCTGTTATAACGCGAGTCAATCAGGCATCAGGCATGTGTTAATGATATCCGGATGCCATCCGACGGTTAACAGACCCACACATTAGCCCCGGCTGACTAAAGCACGATCCCTTCGTTGGTGCCAATCTGTCTGGGATTGCTGTTTGCTAGAAGAGTTTATCGATACCATGTAACGAAGCCACCACATGCACTATTCACCTGACACATATATCAGAAAACCTCTAGGGATGGCTCCTTCAGCTCCCAAACTCCAAAAGATTGCCCGTTCTTGCTTGTCTTTACGGGATGTTTATTTCTTTGTTTATTTATGGAAGCTGATGCTGAAATGTTTTGTAAACATGCACCACAAGCAACTGCTCCATCGTGCAGTCACGAAGAATCGGAGCCCGCGTGACATGACAGCACCCTTCCCGCTGAGATGCCCACGCTTCATGCCACCAACTGTCCCCGGTCTGGATCTATCACACCCAAACCCACAAGACAGATCCCAGAGACGTAGCACTCGGTGAGCACAAATGGAGCAATTATTTCTAACCAATTTCCACAACCGTTTGTTTGTGCAGTGAACGCAACGACCCTTCTGTAACATGGCTCTCTGTGTTCTGGACGATCGATCGATCGAACGGATCGAACAAATTATTGTCCAAATAAATCAAACCATCCCCGAAAGGTAACAACTGCCCACTAAGAAAGCGTTAGCATAAAGCATCGTTCCGAACTATTCCATGTCCATCCTATCGTTCCCATTCCAAACTAACCAACGCTTCGAGAGGGTCGGTACATATATTCTACCACCGATACCGATGTTTCGCCTGAGACGCGCAGGTTTTTGTACGAAAAAAAAACACACACACGTCAGAGAGGAACACAAAAAGATCAACCTTTGTAAAAGTTTCACGATCAAATTCCAAACACCTCTCGGCTGTTTCCCTCGACCTCAATAAACCCCGAACCACGGGCTGGAGGATGGTGGAAGGTAATGGCCGAAAGGGAAGAAAATTGGTGTTAAACTATTCATCTTCGCTCCTTAGCTCCTTTGCGGTCTGCTGCTGCCCTTTCCTGCTTCTGCACCGACTTTCAAGGAGCAGAAAACAGCGAGCAACGAACACACAACACCCAAACGTAAAGAAGGGCGCAAACTTCAAAGCCTCCAAATCGCATCACCTCACCGCACATTCGCCGTGGTTCGAAGCGAACGGTTCAAGACATCCCATTCTCGAGAAGATATTTTTTTTTTTGCTTACTTCCTTTTGCCTTTGCCCATAATATTAAAGCGATCGAAAGCGATCGACTGATCGAAAGCGATGGGTTGTTCGTATTACTCTTTCCGCCCTTGTTATTGTTCCCTTTCGTTTCAGTTCGTTTTTTGATGTTGTTTTTCGTTTCTTCTCGTTCCATTTACCACCACGTTCCAACACCACACCCAGCAACAAGGGAGACCCTTGTCCCAGGAGATCGTCCGCCACCCCGGTACTCGAGTACATAGACCGAACGGGCCAGACAAACCGTCGCCACTCCCTGCTGGGCTCTGTTTGATCTTACTACCCACCAGTTGCCAGCTCCGAGCATTCCCATTCGGTCCCATCGCAACACACGGCAGCCGTTTTACACAATCATCCCTATATACAGCTACACCTTCCCTTTTTCGAGTGGTTCTTCACGGCTTGCCTCTTGTGCATTTCGGAGCTGAGGTAAAGCAGAACAAAACCAAGAACCCAGAGACAGAGGGTAACAAGGGAATCATCTGCACGTGAAAGAAAACCTGAAGTGGATCTTCTCATATTGTTATTTGTTAGACAGACAACGAGGGAAAGATAATGGATTTGAGAAAGACCCTGAAGTGTTTCTACTGCGCTCGTGTTCCGGCATGTGAGCGCTTGTCGTCTGAGATTTGGAAAGGAAAACAAGCCAGAAACCATTCTAACACCTGTAACAAGTATACCAACATAAATTATTGCTATAAAGTACAGCACAACAGTGCTCTGTATTCTGCTGGGCTGTTTTGGTTAGAATGCATCGAAAAAGATTACATACATCATTATTCCCATGGAACCCACCTTTAGCTTCTTGTTCTCGTTGCACACGCCACAAAGCGGTCGAAAAAGGTCATCGGAAATAAGCAACACCAAACATGGATGATAAATGGCACGAGCGGAAGATCCTCCGTAGAGCAGCAAATCGATAACGTGGAAAGATCAGCTGTACACAAAAAAACACCCCAAGCTCTGCTACAAACCCATCGTCCCAAAACACGGCACCAGACACCGAGGCACCAGCCCAGACAAGACTCGCAAGCCTCCAAGAGAGTCCCGAAAAGCGAGAAAAGTACAGACTGTAAGATGGCCGTTCTCGAGCCGTGAGGGCAAAGATTCTACCGTAAAGATAGAGCGAAACGGTGCTTGGTTGTGTCTTCTCACGTGAATCATTTACTCGGCTTCGGCATGCTTGGCCATGAACAAGATGAAGCGTGACCACTGACCGGCACTCGAGGGACGGGAGAAAGGGCAAGCACATACATAAAGTTTTCAAACAATTAAAGCACTGTAGAAGAAGGTGCTCCGCCACAAACGATATACAATTGGAAATCGAAAGAAATGGACATGGATGATGCCTTTGGGGTGCTACGTTGATGATGATGATGGTACTTGAGTAATGTTTTCGAATGCCCTCGAGTGTCCTAAAGCCACCGTTCTGAAAAGGTAACAGCAAAGAGGAAACTCCAAGAGCTGTTACCGAGAAGATCCTCCGCGTTCTCCGACCGCTTTGCGCGATCCTCTTTTGCGGGAAGACTATTATCCGATCGCTTCAAACTGCTGGGCTGAGGAGTGTTCTCCAGACAGATTGACGCGTTGATCTTTACACACCGACAACGCGCCGCATTGTGAAGAATCACCGGAAAACGGGAAGGTTTCCCCCTGGGTGTAAGGTTTTAATTTAATTCGCCGCACCTCTACACACACGCGCTCGATTTCGGTAGGACGAGTGCGAAACACGGGTGGTGGATGAATTGTTCCAACACTACAAATTACAACACGTTGCAACGCAATACCTGCTGCTTGCCCCAAGCAACAAGACTGACTTTCGGACGAAATGGAAGGTGATTTTCTTCCTTCAGTCTGTATTTGGTCGTTTCTGGTTTTCGGGATTTTAATATCTGGCCCTTCGGCAAAGGAATCCCTTTATGTCTTACCAGAAAAATCGAAACGATCGATCGATCTCGATTGATCTCGATGTATAGCATCTTTTTCTTATTGTTGGTTGCCTCATTAGCTCGCTCTGCGATGATCGTTGTATGCGAAAATGAAAATGATGAAGGATGAAATCATCGTGCAGCTAATGGCCACAAATGACTTCATTTTCCCTCGTGCAAGTGTTCCTGCAGCATGGAGTTAACATAATATCCCTTTTAGCTTTAAACTTTAAATCGATTTTGTGGAAAGGTAACCGCATACCCCCGTTTCGTTCATCGCCCGTGCATGCGAAAAAGGACACCAGACTACATTCTCCCGGAATTCACTTACCGTGGGTTCCGATTTCGGTGGAATGGCTCCAACCGTCTGCAGACTTCCGAGCAGTAGCAGCCCCACCGTTACGCAGCATACCGATGCCAACCACATCGTGGCCAATTGCTGGTTCGTCGAAACTATCTTCCGCTGACTTCACGATCACCGCACAGCCACGTACCTCCGTTTGGTCAGTTAAACACCACACAGTTCTACGAAGTCTGCTGTTGTTGATCACTTAAAATTGCATTACACACACTCTGCTGGCGCCTGGCTTCAGGTGCGCGGTGTAAGCTGGCACATAAAACACTCGATCCGTACGGTGGTGGAAACGCGTGCGCGTGCTCGCGAAAGGTTCACGCCTGCAACCTCGTTACGGCCGTGAAAGGAAGGAGCGCGCTGAGGGTGGACAGTGTCGAATTACCCGTGGGTATATTGGTTTGTTTACAAAGGTACGACAGCGATTCCACGGATTCGAACACGGTTTGTTTGCGGTTTTTCGTTGGCGCCACACGAGTCAGCTCAATGGACCCAACACGCTGATCGATTGATTCCCGGTTTTCGTCACTGAAAAGAGTTGACCGAGCGTTGCGCACTGTTACACTTTACCACCTTCACAAACACACATCGGCATTTACATTTGTTGAGCACTTGGGCATTGGGGAAGAGCAACTCAGAACAACCATCAGAATCACCATCAGCAACTACACTTTCACACTGATGTATCGCGGAACTCAACTTTACGGTCTATTGGGGAAGTGCAACAAATGGCTGAAAAGTTATTGCTTTCTGATACAAATTGACCTGATTTGATAATGGTGCTGTGTGTTGTCGATCACTTTATTCGTTCACTAGCGGCCGATCGTACATTATACAAACAGATTCATGTGTGATGATGATGATGTGGCCGGACATTAAACCATGTTCTTTCTGTGGATCATTGAAAAAAAGTATCGCACATTAGCAAAGTGTCTCTCTCCCTCTCGCTCTCTTTCTCTTGCCTCAATATTGTGAAAGTTAATAAAACACTCAAACTGATCTCTATCTTAATGTTGGCTTAACTGCACAACACAACATCTCGTTCATCTACAAGTTTAATGGGCTTGTGTTAACTGAGCTGAGTGAACAACAAAAAACTGATTCAAGATCTCGATTCCCGCCGGTCGCATGCATTAAACAGTGCACTTTATGGCTTTATTTGTCCTCCTACCACCACAGCTAATTGTGGCTGACCCCACCACGCGGATCTGTGGTCCATCCGTTTGGTCAGATTTGCAACAGACCCTTGAGCAAACCCCTCAAAACGATCGTGCATCCATTTGTCGCCTGTGTCGACATAAAACTGCACATTCAGCGTGGGGCGTGTGCCTTCTTTTTACTGCAGCGAAATCAGTATAGTACGTACAAGTTACAACACACACCATAGGAAGGATCCAGCATCTGATAATTCTGTTCTCATCCCACCAAGAGGAGAGCGTACACGCGTACATACCACACGATGAGAGCGAACCATTTCAATTGCTTCAATTATCGCCACTGATCTGCACGGGTAGTGTGGTGACTTCTCCATTCCAATCGAAAGCAGCGCAATGAGCAAATAAATAAAAATTAACAATCAACCAGCTACTGGGTTTTGTACAATCGTACGATCAAGCATTGTGCATGTGTGTTGCAGGTCGAGAAGATGAAAGACTCCCAAAAAAAAAATTCAAAAACTACCACCGTAAACCAATCAACTGCAACAATCTACACATACAGTGCACCGCAGCCGGCCACACCATCCACGGACGATCTCAGAAAACAACGAACCAGCGAGATGATGTCACCCCGATCGCGATACGCATCGGTCACTCCAATTTGACCCTTTCGAAACATACATATCCCGAAGCAAAACTGCAGCTACGACCACCCTTCTACCCTTCCCCCATTTCGGGTACCAGTCGATTGTGGAATGGAACTGCACGAGGAATTGGCAGATGGGAAATCTCGTCGGCCGTTAGAACACGCCTCAAACTATGATCGGCGAGGTCAGGAGCACGATCGAGCTGTCGCCATTTTTTTTTAAATAAGTGATCGAATATATGAGAACCACTACATCCTATAAGCACACGTCATCATAACTAAAGTGTTTTAGCGTTCAAGATGAGGCACTCGAAACGATCGAGCTCATTATGCAAAACACCACGCACGCACTCGAACACCGGCTCGAGCCCGCATCGTGTTCGAACCAGTTTGGAGCAATTTTTCGCTGGCACTAAAGTTCATATAAAGTTCACACCAGTATGACATCCCTTTCACCTTCAAGCAAGCTCGTGGGTATGTGTGTCTTATGGTGTTCCCATTTTTGGTTTCCCGGGAGTTTTTTTTTTTTTTTTTGTTTGCGCATATCTTTAATGGGCAGAGATCCCGTCCATCAAGTGCAAGATCTTCATCGCGGGTATCGGATCGTTGTTTCTTCAATTCTGAATAGTATCTTTCTTTTCGCTTTATCAATATCTTGCAAGTGCCAAACTTCTCAGCCAGGGTAGATAAGTTTCGACAACGACACCGATTTAGTTACACTTAACGCTGGTCGCATTTAAGGAAGACTCTATTATAAGGAAGCAGCGAATTAAGACACTTGCTTCGCAGTGCAAGTGGACATATCAAGGCTATGCATCTCTTTATCACAAGCCTACACTCGCCAGACCTTTGCCGTTTTGTCTAGAACAGGAGATGAAGTCATACTGATCCGATTTGATACGATCATGCGCTATCTTGGACTTCTTGGACTTCTTGGACTTGGACAGCTTCACCAGAAACGAGACAGTTTTGAATAGTTATGAGCTCTTCAGTTCAAATTCCTATTGATTTTGGGTGTTTATGAAACAATTTCTAACTATCGCAAAAAGCGCTTTAAAACGATCGAATCTTATCTTGCCCATCAATACTGTCCAAACAAGTGCCTCATAGTATCGAACAGTTTTTAGCCATTCGGCATACTGGTCTGTGCTGTAATAATGCCATCACACGGATGATGGTTATCGACGAAACAGGCAGGGCGAACGAGAACCGCACCAAACACGATCGAGGTGATGGAATCTAATTTATGATAACTTAATTTTCAGCTTGTTAACGGCCCAATTAGCGCAGAAACTGAGCAGAACCACCAGCGAGTTCCGATCGGTGATCTTTATGCTGTTTAAAATTAAATTAAAGGAATACAAATCTACCCAAATTACCCCTGGGGTAGATATTTCGACCTCAAAACATCCATACCGTTTTCCGGGAGGGATATGAAGTGGGCAACCCGCTGCCTCCTACTCATCACCTTTAAGATCCGGACGTTTAAGTCCCACTGTTGCGAGGCGTGAATTTCGACCGCAACACAGAAATGCTGCGGTGCAAATTGGGAGGTGAGCGTTTTAGGACGGAAAAGATGTAGGGTTTCCTCAGGCAATTTAGTGCCTGCAATCGCCATCCCCTGTTGCGGTGGGGTAGGATGGTGAGTGCTGCACTCCGACAACCGACAAGGCAATGAGAGTGAACCGGCAAGCAAAAGATTTTAAGCTTAATATTTTTAAAAAAATACACACACTCACAACACCAAAGAGGAGCCACAAAAAAACGACACCCTACATCTTATGTTCCCTCTTTCCGTTTTCCCATTCTCTTTCCCTCCCTTTGCCCGACATCCCCACAATGGATGCTCCGTCCCGATCGGAGGATGGAAGCTGCTGAGCACAGGCAGAAAAAGCTCACAGAAAAAAGGTTTTTAATTTTTGCGACCGCAGCCATTCCACAGCAGCAATGGAGAAGCGTGGACTGCACTGCGTGGAATGGAAGGTTCGGATGGGCACACGGCAGGGTGAACATTCCGAAATCTTGTTCTGGCGAACTTTTACTCGCCTCTTCGTTTCGCATGCTTTACGCTTGACGGTGATAAATAATCCGTGGAGAGAGAACGAAAGCAACACACTCACACACACACACACACACACACACACA